>CAUZXS010004099.1:0-2500 GCA_963585895.1 Sepioteuthis lessoniana
CATACATACCCACACACACAAATATATATATATATATATATATATATATATATATACACACACACACACACACACACATACACAATACTGGACAAAAATATAAGACACCACCCGCTTCAAAAATAAAGATAAAAATATTGTTAATAATTTTGAAATTATGAAAATCAGATATTTGAAAGATAAGGTTAAGACATTTAAATCTAAAATAAGAAAATTTAATTCATTTTTAATATGTACATTAGCATATATGTCAAATTTTAAAATTTTGTTTTGATATAAATATAAGACTACAAGTAAAAACTAAAAGGAAAAAAGGTCTTAATTTAATTGAAAATTTATTATATGTAGTCTATGTAATATAAAAGCTATTTAAGTTGTAATACTTAAAATACTAAAAAACAAATGGCTAAAGGAACTAATTATTGGAATTGAAAAAGGCAGAAATTACAGTTCTGAAAGGAGTCAGAAAATCTCAGAGAAATTTTGAAGGCCTTAGTATTCAGTAAAACCGTTATCTGCAATTGCTTGAAAAGTCCAAATAAGTATGGAACAAGAAAACATCAAAAACATTGAAATCTCTAGTGAATGCTCCTTGCAGTACTCTAACAATTAGAAGGCATTTAAACAACGAGAAAATTAAGCTTAAAAAAAGAATTCATCATCTAAGTTTAACTATGAAGCACAAAAAGAAACGACTGGAATATGCTTGTCAATATCAAACCATGAGTGCTAAAAATGGTGTAAAGTTGTTTTCTCATATGAAAAGAAATTCAATTTAGACAATCCAGATGGCTTTCTGAAGTACTGGCATGCAAAAAAGTTTTTCAGAGGAGAATTACTCAACAAGGCATGGTGGAGGAGGATCTCATGATCAGGGAGGGGAGAGAGAGAGAGGCTTCTCATCTTCAGGAAAACTTAATCTACAATTTGTCAGTGGTTGACAAAAAGTAGCATATTATGTGAAGATGTTAAATGATTTATCTCTTGCACAAGAAGGATGTCATCTATGTGGAGAAGAATGGATTTTTCGGCAAGATAATGCTGCTATCCACAATGCATCAATAAGAAAAAAGTACTTGCTTGAAGAAAAAATAAGAATTCTTCACCACCCAGTATGCTCTCCAGACCTCAATCCTATAAAAAATTTGTGGGGATTAATAGTTGCAAACATTTAAGATGGAGGTCAACAGTACTCAGCAATTTCTGAACTCAAAAATGCCTTTGTTTTAACTTCAGAAACTAGTTGATAGTATGCCTAGCCAAATTTTTGAGGTTATCAAAGCTAACGGCAGATCTAAAAAATACTGAATATAAAATTTGCCATTATATTCTATAGTTCTGCTTATTGGCTTTATATCTATGTCAAAACAAAATTTTGAAATTAAGCCTAAATACATATAAAAAATGAATTGAAATTTCTTCATATTTTAAATTTTTATTGCTAAATAAAATTCTATTAAAACAAATTAATGGATAATTAAAAATAAATCCTAGTATATTTTGTTAGACTTTTAAAGTTTATTCCCATTATCCTTGGATTTTCTTTTGTATATGTAAATAAAAATTAATGACCTTAGTCGAGGGTGACCCAAGGTGTAGGGGAGGGCGCTACTTTTCCCCTTGGATTGCTCCACTTTACCCTTGATCCCTACCTTATATTGCTGAGTGTTAAGCAAGGAGGCATCAAGTACCATTTTTTGAGTCTTTGGTATGACTCGACCTGGGATTGAACACCAGTCTTCCGGACCATTGGCAAACACTCTACTCATCAGGCCAATAGCCCGTGAATGTATATGTAATCATCAGTAAATGATTTACTTACCTATTAGAATTTCAGATGAACCTTATTCTCAATTTCCTTTTAGTAAAGACACACAAGGAATTTTCAATCAAATTGTTCTGAAGATTTCTATCCCAATTTCAGCAGTGAGGAGTGATCATACAGATGTGATTGATTATTATAGAAAATGCTGTCCTTATCTTGGATGTTATAGTCACAATGTCATGCCCTCTAACCTTCTTCAAGTGCCTGTTATATTTCATAAGTTCCCAGCAATTTCAAACTTTACCCTTTATCTACTTCATGCAGGTAAATTGTTCTCTTCTATTGCCCATGCTTAGTGAATATCTTTTATATATCTTCCAAAGGCATTGGGAATAAACATACAAAATTGTTAACTGAATCAATTGCACATATTTACCCAACCCCTCTGCCATAGGAAGGATGTGGCAAAAGGTCAGTTTTTAAGCAGAGTACAACTGGTTTGAATTCAGCGTTTTCCTTCTCCTATATTGTTTATCTTACCAAGAACCCAATCTGTCTGACAATTTAGGTAGAAAAGATGGATTTAAGCCTTCCCCAAAGAAATTAGCATATAATGAAACAAACAGCTATGATCAGGATTTGAACTTGGGTCGCGGATTCCATTTCCATCAGCAATAATTCATGTTAAGCATAGCTCCAAATCATTTGGATACTATAAAGTTTGATCAAAAACTA
>CAUZXS010004099.1:7500-25000 GCA_963585895.1 Sepioteuthis lessoniana
TATATTACAAATCTAGTTCATCCATCTATATGTGAATAAATTTTTTCAACCATTTATGTATTTCTAAATGTTTTCATCAATCTCTATATAACCTAATTTGGTCATCCATCTTGTTGGGTATCACCTACCTTTCCAGCATAATGAGCTGTTCCATCTACCATATATGGTAGTAGCTCTAATACCAGACCGGAGATCAGTCCAGATCAGTCTACGTCTATGAGTCTGAAGAACGTTTCCTATTGTTGAAGTATATCCTTACTCAATAACTAATCCTATGTTCCTACGACTAACAGTCTCTCTCTTGTAAATACTCTTTCCTGTAAATATAACTATTTCCTCATATATCGTGGTTTGTCTTATTATTACTACTACCTGTGTTCATTAACCAAAACACAACAATATTTGAATATTATTTCTAAATGTTTTTATCAATCTCTATATAACCTAATTTGGTCATCCATCTTGTTGGGTATCACCTACCTTTCCAGCATAATGAACTGTTCCATCTACAATATGGCAGTAGCTCTAATACCAGACCGGAGATCAGTCCAGATCAGTCTACATCTATGAGTCTGAAGAGCGTTTCCTATTGTTGAAGTATATCCTTACTCAATAACTAATCCTATGTTCCTACGACTAACAGTCTCTCTCTTGTAAATACTCTTTTCCTGTAAATATAACTATTTTTCCTCACATATCCTGGTTTGTCTTATTATTACTACTACTTGTGTTCATTAACCAGAACACAACAATCTATATATTGCTAAATTTTTTTCATTGATACATATTACTAAAAAATTTTAACTATCCTTATATTACTAAATTTTTTATCAATAAAATTTTCCTTATGTTTGTGTACATGTATTTATCCAACCCCTCTGCTATAGGCAGGCTGTGACACAAGACCAATTTTTCCTTCTAACAGACCAATCGCCCTAACATGGCTAAGGAGCCTAGTCTGCCCAACTATTTACTCATAGCTGAGGTGAGACAAAGAGATGGATTTATGCTTTTCCCAAAAGCATTAGCATGAAAGAAAATACAAAAAGTTTTGTCCAGAATTTCAATTTAACTTGTTAAGCCCATTTCCTAAAATGATAACCATTACAACAGTCACCTCCATATATTTGTATGTAGCTGTCACCAGGAAAAAACAGCACATCATAGAGAGATTTTCATTAGAACAATACACTAAAAATACTCTAAAAGAATAAAGTAATTTTCAGTCTAATTTTCAGGTGAATGATAATTTTGTGAGGTCTGCACTGAGCTGAAGATCAATTTTTGATAATCTGAATTCTAGATATAATGGTGACAACTATAAAATACTAATTGATATCTTGGAGCTAGTTGAGAATTAATTTCATAAACCAGTAGGCCTGCTGACCCATCTTTTCAAAAATAATGTGACACATGCCAAATCCTGTGAAGGAAGGTAAATAGTTACAACAGTATTAATATACAGGCAAGACGTGCAGTAATATATCAGAATCTTCATCCAATGGAATTTTACAGTTAGAAACAGACTATAAAATTGAGACACACTGAATAATCTTTTTTTTTAAATCTTTTTAAATTTTTTAATGAAAAATTTAAAAATAACATCCAGATGACACTCCTTACTGCAGGTATTGCTTTCACTGATCACAAAGTATAAGACAAAAAATGGTAATATATCAGACAAGGTAGCAATCTTTCTGTCTAGAAATATTGATTTTCGGCCAATGAACTTGTACATACTGAGTAACATCATCTAATGAAGACCTATGATAGGTTTCAAATTATAATAATAGAAATCATTTACTTCCAAAACAGAATGCATTGGAATAACTTACATACTGAGTCTGTGATTTCAATTCTGTCTAAGTGATTTGTAGGTAAATTTTTCTTAAGTTAAATTTCACCAACTTGTAATCAAATCTCTAATTACTGCCAGATCAAAGTTAACCTATGATAAGCAAACAGACACTCTAATCCCAGGCAGAAGTGTTGATCCATATTTAGATAATCCCATCATTTTTTACAGGCACTATGCTAATTAAAGTATAGATAAGCAACCTAAGATAAAATTCATGGGCCACAATTTAGGTTTCAAATTCTATCCCAGATTATAAAAACTAAACAAAATTCTTATATCTTAAATTCTTCTAGCACAGGGCTTCTCAAAGAGAGAGTGAATAAGATTTTAACAAAGTGAATAAAAGCACAGAAGTTCAGAGGGGGTGAATTTACAAATTTACATTCATAAATCTGTTTATATGTATTGATCCAACCATCTGCCACAAAGGGGATGTGACACAAGGTCAATTTTTTAGCTAAGTACATCTGGTTTGAATTCAAAGTTTTCTATTTCTTAGAGACTGGTTGCTGTACCAGAGAGGCCAGTCTACCCTACTATTTACCCATAGCTGGTAGGGAAAAGAAATGGATTCATACCTTTTTAGCAGGAGAACAAAATTGCAGGATCATGTAGACTAGTTGCAATATATCATCTGGCAAGTAGAATGCCTAATTGGGTATGATGGTCACTAGTTACTGTGTTGTTCACATACGACCCATTGAATATATATGAGTCATTTAAATGAATGAACATAGCAAAAAAATACCAATCTTTTTGGCATTATTAATGATGCATATAATCATATTTTCCCAAAAGAAAACATTTTAAAATAATCATATTTCAAACAAATCATTTTATAAAAATACTGAATTCTAAAATATCCCTTTTTATAATAGATTATGAGATGATCTTTTGAAAAAAAATGTTCATTATTTAATAATGAAAATAAAAATATAGATTTATAAAAGAAAGAAAAATAATAAAAAGGTAAAATGAAAATAAAATCCCTGAAATTTTAATTTTTATCCAGAGTAACAGGTTTTTAATGAATAAAATTAAGGTTAGATTATCATTAATGAAAAATTCCACTTTGATTGAACAGATCTAGATCTTGATTTGTCAAGTTAGTTTCAGCAGTGTCAGGTATTGGTTGATGTGGTGGTTGTTATATGATTCAATATTTCATCTATATCTTCTTTATTTTATAAAAAATTTTAATCTTGAAAATGAAAACATTTTTAAAAATTAACCCCTTTTATCATGGTATCCAGTAAGACTAAAAAAAATGTCTACAATATTCAATTAATTTATTTGTTTTTTTTTTAATAGCATATCAACCTTTGTGGTACTATTTAACCCACAGCTGAGGAATAAGAAGGTTCATACCATTCTCAAGAAAGAAATGGTGCCAGTGAAATTTGAAATCACTTACTATGATTTTGCAGTCCAGCATTTTAATCCCTCCACCATGAGGACTTCTCTAATTTATTTGGGAGTGAATAGAAACCAAATTTGGTTGCAAGATGTGCATCAAGTAAAAAGTTTGAAAAGTTTTGTTCTAGATGCTCTGTTAATGACGTCAAGCAGACCCAAAAACTTTTCAACATTATGATCAAGTTATACAGAGAGCACAGGTTCTAACAAGATTACTGAAGTTAAACACCAATGAGTCTTCTCAGTACTTTTATAAATGACCATTTAGAAACATCAAGTACAGTAAAAAGTTTAAAACCTATGTGTTTGACCAAGCAAAGTTTAATAAATAAAAACAAAAAAATAATCTGCCCCAACTTCCAACTATTTTCTTCCTGGGAACACAAAATCACCTTAAAACAAAAAACAACCTTTGTTTCATTTTTTAAAAAAATTTAATTTATATCAACAGAAGAAAGAATTAACAATCCCGATAAACAAACATTAAAAGCCATTCTTAATCTAAAAAGAAAACTCTTAGCAAGAATATTAAAATGTATCCTACAAAAATGCAGCATTATGACTATACAATAAAACATATCCAAACAGGGTAAAATTGGGATTACAAAAAAAAAAAAAAAAAAAAGAGGTGGGGATGACTCTCCTCCCAAAAAAACCACAAATGAGAAAATTAAACTACACATACATCAAAACAAGGGTAATATTTTGATAGAAGGAAGAAAAAGATATACTGTATCCCGCCATTCCAAGGACAAGAAATAGAATAGTTCAACCCGACCTTATCGGGGAGGAAAGTACTGGACAGTAGCAGAAAAATTACATTTTATGTATACTACAAGAAATATGTCAACAGTCAAACCACTAGGAAAATACAAACACAGAAAACACCAAATATATCAAATATTTGACAAAGTACATTTTTTAAAAATTTTATCATAATTGATTTTCAAAAAAAAGAAAAAAAAAAAGGAAAATATAAAACTTAAAATAAATGAAATGCAGGTGTAAAAATATGAAAGTAAAAAGAAAATTTAATAAGTTCTGAACTGGTCTTATGCTTTAATTAAAGATAACATGACTGACATTTTTTCTTAACAGGAAAATAATGCAATCATTAATTCTTTACAAAACACCATACACAAATAATTATTTACCAATATAATGTTTTCTCATAAGTATTTAAACAAACAGTCTGCTTTTAATCCATATTGAATATTAAAAAAAAAAGAAAAAAAACATTATGCAAAAAACAAATTTTATTTCAATCTATATAACAAGCAATTCATTTAGTTGTGCTGTTGTTCAGAATGCTAAATTAATCTAAAAATTTAAATTGTCAAATTGAAAAAAAAATTTTTTTTTTACTTCTAAAATCTTGTTCCTTCTCAAGATTAAAAAGGTAATCTCACACTTATTTAAAAGAGTTGCCAAACTAATAATTTACATACTCTGTTCAAAATCCAGAATAGCCAATACAATCTCAGGCAATAAAAAATAAATTTGGAGTCTGTTCAAATACTTATGAGAAATATTTTCATAGTCCTTATAAGCATTAACCTATATAATTAACTGCTTTTATATTTTGACCCAGATTATGAAAACTCACTAAAATTTCCCAGAAACCCCATTACAAAAATACTATACACTGATACTCAGCAGATGAGCAATACCATAATTATCCACGTATAGCACACAGCTCTAAATTTGGGCTATGAAATTCTGGAGAGGAAAAAAAAAACATCTTCCTATATGATATGAACAGACTTTTAAAAATTTGTTACAGTTAAATTTAACATTTATTCAACTTTTTATCTAGTTCATATAGACTAAAAATAATGTTATGTTTTGAAATAAAAATATTTACACAGTATTTAGAGCAAACATAGAGACATGTTCACACAGAAAGGTAACAAGTTTTAGCAAAAATTAGCTCACACGATGAGAAACAAAATCATAAATAAACACACATTCCAATGGCTATTTCTCTGTAGTTGATAAAACAGAAGTGTTTATTACATTATTTGTTAGTTCGGATCATAGATATAAATTACATTTTGTCATACCATCCTGAATATAGTAATGCAATTAACCAAAAGTTAATATTTAGTTCTTGTGTATAATACGCACCTCTAACTTTTAAACTCAAAACTGTAGAAAAAAGTATGTGTGATACATGAATAATTACATTGTTTTGATCCTCATTAGAATATACAGATATTCTGATCCTACACAGAAATGCTAAACCATACCCAATTAATTCAGTCATTTTTGACAGGTATTATGCTCGTACGAATATAAATAACTAATCTCATTTAAAATTCACAAGCCACAGACTAAATTTTACATTTTGCCCCATATCTTAAAAACTAACCAATATTCCCAGAATGAATCAGAAACATCATTACAAGAATATTTTAATCCTCCAAATATTTATTTGGAGTAAAATTTTTCTAAAACATCAGAAAACAGGAGACATAAAGAGAAAAAGATCAAGAAACAGCAAACAAATCAGTAAACAAAAAAGTAAGACTAAAATGACTTACCTATATGACTGGTGTCTTCTCTGCTGTAATCAGCAGAATTCCTTTTGCCAGAGTCAACTGGTGTCCTTGAACGACTATCTACAAGATTTTCCCGACTAGCAGCCAAAGAACCTGGGGCACTTCTGTTTTCATTCTGAAAAAATGATCAGGGGAAAAATTTACCGCTTTGTATTTGTTGTAGTATTGTTATTTTCTTTCTTTCTTTTTTAGGAAACAATTATTTCTTATATTGTAATAAGAATTGAATAAATCTTGATGTGTAAAATAGACAAATAAATCAATACAATTAAGAAATGATTTAGCAATCTTGACCGGATTATATACTGCAATCAACAAGTACTCACAACATAACAGCTATTATCATAGGAAGTGGACTCGGCTACCAGAGTTTAAAATCCTGAATAATGCTGTTTGCATTTCACATAGAGCTAATTTCTTTGGGAAAGGTATAAATACAACTATTCTCCATTCGGCTATGGGTAAATAGTAGGGCAGACTGTGCTGTTTAACCTTAATATAGCAACCAGTCTATAAGGAAAACTGTATTCAAACCAGCTGTAGACCTACTATTTCTGCCCAAGACATCCTATAAGAGTAGTACCCCGATGATCAAACTAAGTTACAGGATAAGTGATGATGATGGACAAGAATTTACTTATTGTTCAATCAAAAAAAAAAAAAAAAAAAAAAAATGAATTAAAATTGTGCTTCTATTCTTTAGATATCCCAATGTTTCCTCAAAAATGTTTTGAGGAGTCCCTGTATAAAATAATGACTAAATAAGCAAGTTTTACCTCCAGTCCTGCTATTGCATTCACCTTTGGATTAATACTCTTTGGAAAGGTATGAACCACCTTATTCCTCAGCTATTGGTTAAATAACATCACTACTGTTCTTCTACAAGGATAGCTTTAGCATTAAATAACCTACAAAGGTTAATATGCCATTAAACAAAGAAACTAAACTTCAAAAAGTTTGAATGGTTAGGATAAAAAGGTTAGAAAAGTTTTTCATTACCTTTAAGTTATATTATCAATTAAACACCGGACATTGGCATGATGGTTAAAGTGTTTGCCAATGGCCCAAGAGACCTGGGTTCAATCCCAGGTCAAGTCATACCAAAGACTCAAAAAATGGTACTTGATGCCTCCTTGCTTAACACTCAGCATTATAAAGTATGGATCAGAGGTAAAGTGGAGCAATCTAGGGAAAAGAAGTAGCACCCTCACCTACACCTTGGTGTAGTAGCTATCAAAAAGGGAGCCTTCAGGTTGCCTTCAACTACGGTCACCAATTTTATTTACTCATTAATTAAACTTGGACTGTTATGAACTAAAAGTTAAAGTTTTGTTAAAAACCTACTAGAAATTTATTGCAATCTTTCAATGTACCTTTTAAAAGATTTTGCATCTTTTCCAAAGAATTCAACCTTTAGATGACGTTTATCATGTACAGATGCTCCTTATTTTGCTATGTTAAATGATTTTTGTGACTTTATGATGTTATGATAGCAGTGTGCATTGAGTAGTTATCCAACTTAATTTTTCGTGGTCAAATGATGCAGTGCAGGCCAAGAGATGCTGTGTGATAAGTCTAACAATGTTGAGATAAGGTTCAGCATCCACTCAAAGATCATTTTCAACTTATGATTTTATTTGACACAACACCATCATAAATTGAAGAGTATCAGTAAATTATATAAATGTTAATGATTTTAATATAATACTAAGTTTTAATAGATTATTTTGCTATGCAGCATAAGTTGTACATATGTGGCGAATTCAATAAGTTTACAGACTTTTTTTGTACAGGCATTTAAAATCATCATAGACTCTTGAAAATTCAGTATGTTATTGCTATACATCTTATGAGATGACTGACCAATTTTCATGATTTCAGGTTCCCATGAACAGCTACAGCAGGAATTGGAATACATCCTACTAAAGCCTGATTGTCACAGATGGTGAATTTTAAAAATGCAATCTGGACGTAAGGACTCTTTAGAAGAACGATATGCAATAAGATTCTGTCTTAAACTTGGAAAATATGTCACAGAAACATATGGAATGCTTCAGACTGCCTTTCAACCATCTTGCATGAATCAAGCATCAGTTTTTGAGTGGCATAAGAGATTCAAGGAAGGCAGGGAGTCTGTGAGGGATGATGAGAGGTGTGGGAGGAGTAAGGAAGTCAATACACCAGAGTTGATTGGCCAAATGGTTAGGGTTACTATGTTGAGGTTTTAAGGGAGTTCAGGAAGAGATTCCGTCGAAAGAGGCCAGCACTCAAATCGGATCAGTGGCATTTCCACCAGGACAATACACCAGTCCACAACTCCATCCTTGTCACAGACTATTTGACCAAGATGGGCATCAAGACAGTTCCTCAGCCTCCCTAAAGTCCAGACCTTGCTCCCAGTGATTTTTGGTTATTCCCTAAGCTCAGAGGCTGTCGTTATGAGACAATTGAGGAGATGAAAGAGGCTGTGATGAAGGTCATTGACACACTCACACAAGGAGACTTCCATGGGGCCTTCTAGAAGTTGCTGGAATGGCACAACAAGTGCATTGCAGCCGGAGGAGATTACTTCAAAAGGGACTAGAGTTTCATGTGTGTACTATCAATAAAAGTGCCCATACGAAAAACTTATTTAATGATCCTCGTACATATATATATATATATATATATATATACACACACACACACATATATACACACACACACACATACATACATATACACACACACATACACACACATACATATACACACACATATATACATATACACACACATATATACATATACACACACATATATATACATATACACACACACACACACATATACACACACACATATATACATATACACACACACACACACACACACATATACACACACACATATATACATATACACAAACACACACACATACACACACACACACACACATACACACGTATATATATATATATATATATATATATATATATATATATATATATATAGACGTCTAAATATATATGGGTGAGGTCAGATAAATCAAAAAATATATATAAAATTAAACCCTCTAAATATCAAGAAATTTTAAAGAGCAAAATTACAAATAATTATAAAATAGACTATAATAATACTATTGAACAAATAGATAAGGATACTTCTAAATTTGCTAGTAGATTACAAATTGAAGATAGGTTGGGAAAATTTAAAAAGAAAGAAGCTTATATTCTATTTAAGGATCATAAACCTAATTTTGAAAATAAATTGCAAACCAGACTGATTAACCCCTCTAAAACAGAGTTAGGTAGGATATCTAAGTGTATTATTCAAAATATTGTAAATAGTGTTAAAAAAGCTAGCTATTGCAATCTTTGGGGGAACTCATATGAGACCATTGAATGGTTTAGGAGGATAAAAAATAAGAATAAGGCGACAGTTATACAATTTGACATCATTGATTTTTATCCTTCCATAACTAAAAATATTCTAATAGATAGTATTAACTATGCCCGTAAATATATATATATAACTAATGAACATTATGAAATAATATTAGCTTGTAGGAAAACAGTTATGAAAAATAACAAATCAACTTGGGTAAAAAGTAGATTAGATAATTTTGACATTCCAATGGGGGGGTATGATTCCTCCCAAATAGCAGACCTTGTAGGTTTATATATATTAAATATGCTTACTAGAATCATTAGTCCTCAGCAATTAGGATTGTATCATATGATGGTTTATTATATATCCCAAATATTAATGGCCCTCTTTGCTCTAGCATACAAAAGAGGATCATGAGGGCCTTAAAGTTTTTTGGGATTTAAGATAGAAATCTCATCTAATATTAAAATAGTCAATTTCTTGGATGTGACTTTAGATCTATCAAATAATTCTTATAAACCTTTCATAAAGACTAACCTGAACCCATCGTATATTAATATTAATTCCAATCACCCTAAAAACATAATTAAACAAGTCCCAAAAGCAGTAAATTTAAGAATATGTAAGCTATCTGCAAATAAAAAGATTTTCAAAGAGAGTAGTAAGAGATATATAAATGCCCTTAAAAATAGTGGTTTTAAGGAGGATTTTAGGTATTTAAAAGAAAATATAACAAATGTGATTACTGAAGAAAATAATAATTACGATCAAAAAAATAAAAATAGAAAAAGGAAAATTATATGGTTTAACCCCCCTTTTTGTAAACTAGCAAATATAGATGTAGGTAAATATTTTTTGAGACTGATAGATAAGCATTTTAAACAAGATAATATATTACATAAAATATTTAATAGGAAAACCTTGAAAATAAGTTATTCTTGCACTAAAAATATTTCTCAAATAATAAATAGTCATAATAATGAATTAATTAATAAATTTCATAACCGAGTAAATAATAATAATATTAATAGTAAAAAAATAGAATGCAATTGTAAATCTCGAAGTGATTGTCTTATGAATGGTTTGTGTAATTTAGATAATGTAGTATATCAAGCTATTATTTATCCAAAAGAGGACATAAATAATAAGAAATATCATATTGGCGTTTCGTCTACTAATTGGAAAATTAGGTAGGGAAATCATAAATTTTCCTTCTCCCATGAGCATCAAAAAAATCAAACTGCTCTATCTAAACATTATTGGGGATTAAAAAATAAAGGGTTAACCCCTGACATTCAATGGTCCATACTGAAAAAATCTAATACCCCAAAGTCTTTCGATAATAGGTGCAATCTGGGTCTTGAAGAAAAAATCCACATTTTGCTTTTTCCAGAGCCAAAAAAGTTATTAAATAAGAGAAATGAACTAATAGCCAGGTGTAGACATAGGGCCAAATTTAAACTATAAATAATTTTAAAAAAAGCATAGTTAATTTTGAGAATTAATGTAAATGAATAAATAAAATAAATTGTTAGATAGAAAATTGTGAAAAAACATATAATACATACATACTACTCATAAAGAGTGTAACTGATTAATGCTTTCTAGATAGTTTTGAAATTTTAAAATATTTTAAATAAATTAAATATTTGTTTTAGTTTAATATATCTATTAATGTATCATTAAGTGAGGTTATTAATTAAAGTTTAAATCTAATTCAATATAAAATTTGTAATTTAGATTAAAATGTAATTAAAAAAAAAAATTAAAGAAAATTTTTAAAAATAAATTTACTACATTTCTAACCGAAATTAAAATTTAAAATGGAAGTGGGCTTATTGAGGAGATAACTCTTCACCCCTCTTCTATCCCCTCCCACTCTTCTGAGTCTATTCTAGTTTTTTTATCAAAAAGATCTGAAGAAGTCCTGTTAATTTTTTTCGTGTTTTTGGAAATTTCAAAAATGCGTAACAGGATGGAAATAAATTTATAGTCCTATGTGACCGTTTTCGTTGTTTTACTTAAAGAATTTATTGCTCTGTATTATTGTCACATTGAGCTCTTTACCAGGAAAATTTAAATATTCATTCATGAATAATTTCTTGTCCTGATGGAATTACTCCCAACTCCGGTTTAACTGGACCAAAGAATACTATATATATATATATATATATACATACATATATACATATAGATACATACATACGTATATATATATATATATATATATATATATATATATATATATATATATACACACACACGCAAAGACACATATGCACATACACACACATATATATATATATATATATATAAATATAAAAAAGTTAAACAGTCCGTCTGTGGATGATGATATATATATATACATACACACATTTAAATGCACACACCCATTGATGTACATATATATATATATATATATATATATATATATATACATACAAATTCACACACAGACACTATACACACACACTAACACACAAACAAATGCATACATACATAAAAAAACCACACACACACACATATATATATATATATATATATATATATACACACACATACATATAAATATACGTTTAAATATATACATACACACATGCGCATATATGTACAAATATATACATACACATGTACACACAAACATGAATATCACACATGTAAATATATATGTATACACGCACACACACATATATACAAACCAGGGGTGGAGACGGTACTAGTGCTACTCATGCCTGGCACGACCAATAACTCGGTCAATGTTATTCAAAATGGATTAAAAATCATTCATTAATTTCAAGCAAACATACTTAGTCTGATCTCAATTAAATTACGTATCTATTCAAGTTTCGATAACTAAGTAGCCAAAAGTTCATAAATATATCTCGGTCAATGTTATTCAAAATGGATTAAAAATCATTCATTAATTTCAAGCAAACATACTTAGTCTGATCTCAATTAAATTACGTATCTATTCAAGTTTCGATAACTAAGTAGCCAAAAGTTCATAAATATATCTGGGAATAATACAACGATGCTGTTTTGAACGGATGGTCTTTCTCCAGTCACCGTCAGATTCATTGAACATCCCATAAAATCGGCTATAATGTTGAACATGCGCAAATCCGTGCCGAGCACTAGACCCTTATAATAACAGTAATGTTAGAGAAATCCGCTTTTGGCTGTAGCCAATAGCAAGAGCAACCCAAACATCGTGCTCCAAAATCTTAGCACATTCTGACTCCTGACTGCTGACAGCTGTCTTGGGAAGAGGGAGAGGGACCGAGAGAGAGAGAGAGAGGGGGGGATAGCAGATTATAGCCGTCCCGACGTCATCATCATCGCTATGGTAAATGTTGGTTAAACGGCGTGTTTTAATTAGTTTTTTCACTAACAGATCTCTATTTCTTTAATGAATGTTGCATATATTACATTCTGTAACTAAAATTTGTTTAATTGAATACATTTTCAACAAATAATCTTTATTTTAAGCGAAATTGAAACTACTAGCTGTGTCTGTGTATATTGTCATCAGTTTCTTTATTCTAATAAACATATTTTTCTCGTCATAGTAATGAACATCTTCTCTTTTCTTCTATACTTTTGAAAGGAAAAAAAATTATCTTATCTACAGTATTAACAAGACTACAAATTATATAGTATCTTGATTGTTTACAAAAAAAACACCATGCAAGGTACATTTATCAATCTGTGCAATACAATGGAGAATCACGCAATAGCAACTATGATGACTTACTTTGGGTTCACGGACCACGGGTTGGGAACTGAAGTTGACAGAGGGGGGGGGCACACGAGTAGCAAAAATAGGCTAGAGTCGTCACTGATACATACATATACACACCCACATAAATGTATACATACACACACATGTAAATATATACATACACATACACACAAATACCAATGTATACATCTACACATGAATATATACATATACACTTACACACACATAAATACATACACACATACACATGTACACATACACAAATGTATATACATACATAAGTACATAGATATACACACGTACACATATACACACGTACACATATACACAAGTAGATACATACACACACATAAATATAAATATACACATATACACACATACATAAATATATAAATACACACACAC
The DNA here is from genome assembly GCA_963585895.1 of Sepioteuthis lessoniana. Classification (NCBI taxonomy): domain Eukaryota; kingdom Metazoa; phylum Mollusca; class Cephalopoda; order Myopsida; family Loliginidae; genus Sepioteuthis; species Sepioteuthis lessoniana. The sequence continues at coordinate 20,852 of CAUZXS010004099.1, forward strand.
ACACACACACGAACGAACACACACACACATAAATATATACATACACACATACATACGTACATACACACACATATAAACATACGCACACGCATACATATATATATATATATATATATATATATATATATATATCTCATCATCATGTCGTGCCACTAGCACGGATATCCCTGACCCTCTCTCACCACTTTTCCCTATCGTTCATTACCTCTGGCAGGTCTTCAGGGCTACATCCCTTATCCTCACATAGCTGCTGAATGTATGTTCAAGCTGGTTATCCTGTTTTGCCCGGCCATATGTGGGGGTCCATAGGAGTACATCACTTATGAGCTCGTCCCTGCTTCTCCAGCAGCGTCCTGCATGTCTGGTTCGTCTAACTTGGATAGTATTCGTAATGGGAAGCAGGTGGCCGTATAGTTGGTGTCTTGTGGGGTGTTGCCGCCAAGACTTGTTCAATATTGCTTGCAGCATTCTTGTGTAATAGCCGTCTAGCTTCTTCTCCAGCCATTTTGTTAGCGTCCATGTAGTGCATCCATACAGCAGTATCGATATGACAGCAGCCTGGAAGAAACTGTGTTCCATTTTATCGGTTAGGTCTGATTTCCATATGATTGATAGCCTATTGATAGCTGTCCATGCCTTCGTTAGCCGCATGTCGATGTCCTTTTCGGTTGATGAGACGCTGCTTCCAAGGTAGGTGAATTTGTCTACTAGTGGAAGTGACTTATGTTAAGATAGGTGGTGAGATTGAAATGTTTCTTCTTGTATCACTGTCTATTTTACACATTAGAAATTACATTTTTTTCTCTAAACAGCCTATTTTAACAAGTCATATGACAGACAAGACAACTTTTTTCCACTGGTGTATGTGTCAATATTCATTGAAACAAACTTTATGAAGAACTATATAAAGCATTGTTCACAGACACAAAAGAATTATAGAGATAATAATAATGGAAGAAAGGAGCAATATAAAGTATTTTTTATGAATAATTAGTGGATAGACTGTGCTATATAACCTTCGTAAGAGTAATCACTTCAGGAGAAGGAAAATTTTTGAATTCAAGCCTCCTACCAGAGTAACTTGCCACAATGGAATGGCAAAACCAGAAGCTGAATTCTCAAAGGCTTTTTAATGTGTTCAACCTCAGTTTTGCAACTCCTATAGCAATAATACCAAGTAATATAACACCTTGCTTTTCCCTTGGGCAACATCAATGTCATGAGGAGAGACCTGCAGTATGGATACCTGCCTGTTATTCATATAATATTGTCCAGACCTGTGCCAAGGATAGCTCTATTGTCTTGGAAGATTGATAGTATCCAAAGAAAATATTGCATAAATAATCTAAGAGACTAGAAAGCTATGATGAAATTATATAAAATTTACAAATACAATGAGTAAATGTTGATAAGCAGAAATAAAAAGAATAGATCTATTGCATAACTAAATATGATGATTTATACCTATGGGTTCATGGAGTATAGAAGAAAATATACAGGTGTTACACAGCCACAATTAACGCCATGTACAAAATAGACATAATGTTCATAACGATAGAACATAGGAATTTCAAAATTCGAAAACACGTAAGGACTTCTTGTTCAGGTACGAAACCTTTTTATTAACTTTGAGTTAAAGGTTTCGACATAAGGAGGAGAGACACAATCTTGCTATGCTGTCTTATTCATCTGGCCCCCCATCTTGTGCGGCACCCATAGGACACAAACTCGCTTCGCCTCTGCAAGCTCGTGAAAGTCGCCCATCTCCGTTTGGCGTCTAATTTCAACTCTCTTACTTTCTTCGAAATCCCAAAATCCTCCGCGCGGTTCCAGTGCATGACGTCATTCTCACCCTGTCATCCCGTTTTGTCTTGGGCTATTGTGACATCTCTGAGTGACATGTCCGCCCGCGCGCGCATGAACACCTGCATCAAGGTTGCACCTAACTAACCCATGTGCTGAGCCGAAAGGTTCTCAGCCTAACTAAACCCAAAGGCATGAACCAAAATCCCTCAGCTATTATATTACACAGGTAGTAAATCATGTATTTCTATTCATAATAAAAAATTATACTATAAAGACATATAGAAGAGGAAAGTACTTTATGAATGACTATTTATCCACAGACTACATTTACCTCAGCAAATACATTGGTATAATATAATAAACATCTTTATTTAAAAGATTACATTTTAAAGGGAGCATGATCTTACAAAGCATATTTCTGTCCAACTCCCCAAAATACCCAAACACATACACTACAAAGGGTAGATATGAGATCATATACAGACAGACACACAAACACATACATATAGACACACAAAAACACAGATACACCCACTCACATATATACAAAAGGACACACAAACACATATGAGAAAAAATTCATCATACATGTAAAGCTTTTGATAAAATTTGAAATTACTTTTTATGCAACAAGTCATACAATAGAACATATTTGTATTTGCATACAAATACAAAACAGAAAAAGATTATAGATAACTGATATATAATATAATCTCAGAAACAGTATCCATATACTTATAAAATCCTTAATGCCTATAATCAAAATCTTTGCATAGTAATTGCTACAAATGAGGCATGTGAGGTGAGTTTATAATAAGAAATGAAATTAGCAACTAGAGTTCAAATCCTGGACAAGGCTGATTGCATTTCGCATCACACTAATTCACTAGGGAAAGGCAGACTAAGCTCTATAACCTAGGCAAGAAGAAAAAAAACCTATAAGCTCTATAACCTAGTCAAGGAGAAAAAAAACTGAATTCAAACCAGCTGTATTCCACTTAAAAATTGGCTTTCTGTTGTTGGTTTGTTTGGTTTTATGGCATATCAACCTTTGTAGGTTATTTAACACCAAATCCAGTTTTATGTAAATAATCTATTCTATTGAAAACAGTTAAGTTTAGCATAAGTACACAGTTTAATTGTCAAAAACATTTCCATTTCAAACTATTCAAGCAATTATATGTAATAATTCAGTTAAGTGTAAATACAGTTTTAATGTCAAAAAACAGTTCTATTTCAAATAATTCAGTTAAGCATGAGCACACAGTTTAAGTGTAAGTACAGTTTAATTGTCAAAAACGTTTCTATTTCAAGCTATTCAGTTTACTCAATTCAGTTTAGCATAAGTATGCCGTTAGTTCTATTTAACCCATAGATAGGGCCCTACCAGGTGCTACCACTCCGGGTCAGAGTGGACCTGGGAGCGATGGCAATGAAGGGGTACTCCGCATTCCCCAAAGCTCCAGCACTGCTGGAACCTCACCATCAGATTGTTTAGTGTCATATCCAGGACACTCGGCAAGCCTTCTGTTGTAATCTGCTCATGGTGGAGAGGTTGAGTAAAGACATACTGCAAATGAAGATATCTAAGAGCAGGGATATGCTAAGCCTTTGGTATAAATCCAGAATATATATATATATATATATATATATATATATATATATATATATATATATATATATATATATATATATATTCCTTTTTTCTAGGAAGTCTTCCTAGAGATTTGGTTTGGTTGGGTTGGGTTGGGTTTTATGGCATATCAACCATGGTAGGTTATTAAATGCCAAATCCTCTTTATACATATAACATATTTGTAAATGTATAGTTTGTAGACGGCATTTTTAATCTTATTTGTAAGCACACAGCTGAATGGTTATACATATGATTAGTAAATCAAATTTTGTGGGTAATCTTATTTTTAAATGTATCAGAACTAATTTGTTTGCACACAGTTAAACGGTTCCAAGTATTCTAATACGAATAGTTCTATTTAGTATTAACCATTTATTTTCACTTACTTAAATGGTTTCAACTATTTGCTACCAAACAAATAGTTTTATTTGAACACAGTTAAATGATTTCAAGTATCACTATGTAACACTAACAATTCAATTTAGGCCCACAGTTAAAGAGTTTCAAGTACTACTAATCAATACTAATAGTTCTATCTAACATTGTTCATTCATTATCACACAGTTAAATGGTTCCAAGAATTGCTATGCATTACTAACAATTCAATTAAACATCAGTCATTTGTTTATACACAGTTAAATAATAAAACAGCTCTACTTATAACAATTCAATTTAGCATAAGTCATTTGTTTGCACTCATTTTAAAT
>CAUZXS010004100.1:0-7500 GCA_963585895.1 Sepioteuthis lessoniana
CAAAATTGCTTTCACAATCTCACAAATACTGACCATCCGTTCAATCGAGAATGGACAAAGAATCTCGAAGCAACATTTCTCTTTTAAATTTCGCCCGGATGTTCGATTCAGTACACGGCGTAAAAATGGATCAAATACCACAAGCATATTGTCTCTCCATAGAAACTATTACAGCAATAATAATGCCTTACGCAAGCACAAAGGAAATGGTTCACTCATCAAATAGAAATAATTATTTAGATATTGTCCCGAGAGTTTTGCAAGTAACATGAGCACCATACATGTTTATAACCTCTCGAGATGTCCAACTACCTTTGTCCGTAAATCTCTTAAAAGAAAATAGTTTCAAATTAAAAAATGAAGAAAATATTCTGCTGAAACTATTACCGATGCAGACTACGATGATAACCCCGTGATTCTCGCAAATACACCAGTCCGAGCAGAATCCCTAATGCATAGGCTGAAACAAAAAAGTAGGAGGAATGGTCTCTACAGAAAACAAAAAGAAAAAAACAACAACAAAAAACAACAACAAAAAAGCATCTGGGTTTAACGAAAAACGGCAAACCTCTTAAATTATTAACCAGTTCACATACCTTGGCTGCAACATCATATCTACAGAAATATATTTCAACATATGCGCTGCTAAAACGTGGAATGTTATTGACAGGTTATCAATCATATGGAAATCTAACTTATCCGAAAAATAAAAAGCTTATTCTTCCAAACTGTAGCGGTCCATTATATGGATCCGCCAAATGAACGCTAACAAAACACATAGAAAGGGGCTATATGGTATGGGAATTACCGAAGAATGTTGTATGATGTCGTAAACAAATCATGGAATCAACACCCTACAAAACAACAACAGCAGGGTCACGTGCCACCCTTCGTGAACTATTCAAGTTAGAATTACAATATATGTGAGGCACTGCCGGTGAAGCAAGGACCAACATATAAGAGACGTTCAATAATAGACTCTTAAACATCGGCAAACCAGTGATAACAGTCAGCAACGATATTTTCAGCGGGCACCAAGATGCTACCTAGACGATTTGCTAAGAGGGATGAATGATATAAATGGATGTCAGGGTATCCCGTACTCTCAAAGGGACTTGATGGTAATATGTACACACACACACACACACACACACACACACACACACACACACACACACATATATATATATATATATATATAAGTGTGTGTATGAGGGAATGAAATGAATCAGACAGAATATCTGTGGAAAAGGTAAACAGATGAAAGATATATATTTGGTGTAGTTGATGATGCATTTCGATTATTTATTCATTGATTTATTTTTGCTAAAGCGTTTTATCATCATAATTTGCCCGCATACAATATATATATATATATATATATATATATGACGATTGCGTGCCCCACATGAGATTTCCTGTAACATAATTCGAGTGCTGATAATCTGAATACTTTCTTATTTGAATTTCCTAACATTACACACACACACACACATACACACACACACACACACACACACATATATATATATATATATATATATATACGCGTTTGTTTGTGTGTGTATTTATCAATGATTTATAATTGCGAAAATGTACACATTGCACTAAATATATATATATATATATATATATATATAGAGAGAGAGAGAGAGAGTAAAGAAAGAAAAGGAGCGAGAGAGAGTGCTCCCTAAAAAATATACTAATTTTGACCAGTGAGTGCTCTTTCAAAAGAGATTTATCCAAATACATTCAGCATATGATAGAAATGTAGAGTATTTTAAACATTAACTGCGATAGAAAAAAGTTATGCCTCAGTATATCTTGGTGATTTCGAGGTTCCCTTTCATAGGGAATAGGGTGGATGCAACCTTCTGTCAATTATCATTATTATTATTATTATCAATATGAGAGTTTTTTCTCATCAGCGTTTCCTTAAGTCTCTAGGACTTTTCTCAGTATTCTTGCCGTTCTCAATAATGTAATAATTTGTATGGTCTCTACTCGCCCTCTCATGTCCAAGTCTTCCAGTACCTTTAATAATCCTTTGGTGATTGTACCGAAATCACCAATCGCGATCGGTATAATCGTCATTTTCATGTTTTTTTAGAAAGTTCCAGGTACTTGTCCTTCTTTTCACATTCTTTCAATTTTATTTTGTGGTCGGCCAGGACTGCAAAGTCAACAATTTTGCAAATTCTCTTTTTTTGTTGATTATTATAAGGTCTGGTCGTTTGGTGGAGATTAGGTGATCCCCTTTGTATGTCAAAATCCTAGTGTAGTTTATGTGTCTCATACTCCAGGTTAGATGCTCGGTTGTGCATATTCATTTTGTTCGTATGGTCAAATTTAAATTTCTTGCACAACTCCCAGTGGGTCACCTTGTCCACAATTTCGTGTCTAGTCTTAAATCCCTTCAGTGCCATTTCGCTGCATTTGCTTATTATATGATTGATCTTTTCGTCTCAGTCATCAGATAACCGACATTTGCTATTTTATTGCGTCTAATCTATTCTTGCTTTGATATAATTTGTTCTTAAGGCGTTGATTTTGTTGCTATTAGGAGCGATTCAGTTTCTCTCTTAGTTTTCTCTTTCTTTAACCACGTCCACGTTTTCTCGTATGAGATGTTGCCTATTAGACATTTAAAGCGTCCATAGAGTTGTTTTTCTTCTCATCTTTGTTTTCTAATGTTTGTCGTTCTTTTGGTCTTTGTGTTGTCAGTATTCTTTCTTGTGGCTGTAGTCAGTCCTTCTACGCCCTTTTCTCTGCTGTCCTCGAGTCATTTTATCGATGCCCCAACGCTGTCTTCAGTGCTAATGTGTCCTAATCCTCTTTTCATTATTGATAGGTATAGTGTGTCAACATCATTTCAGGGATGTAATGTCTTAAGTATCGTCTTTGGTTTTCTTGTTCTTTGATCCATTTGCTTAAGTTTCTTTCTGGTTCACTTCAATAATGGTCCCGAGTAACTTACGAGTGTTACAGCCCACGTATTTATTCCTTTGATAAGGTTTCTGTTAGATAGTTTTGTCTCGAGTAGCTTTCTGGTTCTCCTGAGATACTCTTTCTTAATTTTTTTCTTTCATCTCCACTTTTTTGATGATGTCAGCCTCCAAGATGCCCAAGTATTTGTAGGATTCATTTTCTCTGATCGTTCAAATTTTGTCTTAATTTGGTAGTTCCATTCCATCAGTTAGATTACGTTTGCCACGTTTCATTACAAGCATGGCACATTTTTCAATGCTAAATGCCATTCCTATGTCCTGACTGAATATTCTAACTGCGTGTATTAGAGTTTCTAGTTCTTTTTTCATTTTTTGCAAATAGTTTGATGTCATCAATGTACAGTAAATGATTGATTTTTTCCTACGATTTACTAAGTTTGTATCCGGCTCTGCATTTTCTGAGTAAGGGATTAAGTGGCATCATCGCAATTGCACATCGTAACAGGGATATAGTACCTCCTTGAAATATATCTCTTCGGATCTTTGTTTCAGCTCAGCTTTTCCCGCCTGCTGTCAATTCTACTTTCCAAGTTTTCATAGTTATCTCGATAAAGTTTATGACTTCATCTGATATTTTGTACATTTTGAGACAGTTCATTATCCAGCTTTAAGGGTCCATATCATGTGCCTTTTTGTAGTCAATCCAGGCCATAGCGAGATTTGTTTTCCATCTAGTCTTGCTCTCGGGGAGGATGTGCTAACTTATGTAGAGTAGCACTCCTGTGCCTCTGGATCCTTTGCAACATACTTTCTGTTCCTCGGGATATAATCCGACAAACACCTACAGAAGGCCGGAGGACATATCGGCTGAAACGTTGTGGAAATAACGATAACGATGAAGACTGTAGTTCTAAAACTCATAATAATAACAAAAAAAAATATAATCAGATTCGAAGCTGTATCTTCTTGTTCAGTATTGGTGAAAACATTTTTTTTGAATTTCCCAGTGGTGATTGAACAATTGCATTATTTCTATGAGTGTAACTTTATAAGAAAACCATTACTAATCTGACGGTTAGCTTGTTAAGATGTTCATGCTAACATGTTCTTGAAAAATTCAGTATAATATATATATATATATATATATATATATATATATATATATATATATATATATATATATATATATGTATATAGTACAATTAAATGGAGACTCAAACTCGGTTAAGCCGTCCTAATAAATTTATTTCGGCGGAGAATATTGTTGGTATATTCTCCGTCTCGTCAGATGACTCTTTTTACATGCTCTGTATAGTCCCAGAGATGCGAATGAGGAGTTACAGTTCGTATTCAGAAGATAAATAAGGAAAATTAAAGAAATTAAAAAAATAAATTAAAGATCAGAAAAATAAAGGTAAAAATAAGAATAAAAATAAAAAACATAAAGTGGAAATCCAATTACAAAGTTACAAATTCTTTCGTTCACAGGTGTGCGCAGAGGGTGTTAACATGTTATATGTTAGAACGATTAAGAAACGGGAGTGGAATTAATCTACTGGTCAGTCCCTTCTAATTTTGTGTTCTGTTTGTGGTTTCTTCTACTTGGCAGGTGTGCTTTTCTAAACAGACTAAGATCGTTTAACTAATGGCTATCTCATATATGATTTACATTTATTTCTGATATGTCTGTTAATTAACCCAGCTTCGTGCTGGCGGCACGACATGATGATGATGATGATTTGTCCGAAAGTGAATGTAGTAGTGCCACTGGAGTTCGAACTCGCTTACTACGATGTTGAAGTCCAGCGTATATATATATATATATATATATACCAACACTTACACACGAGCTGGATTGAACTCAAGATCATTTTTTTAGCAGAATTTACCTGGATTGTATTAATAGTTTACCTTCTCCTATGTTGGCTGCCATATTAATGCTAAAGAGCACAGTCTGGCCAATTATTTCTCCATAACTGGTGTGACCTTTCCCAAGGGTATTAATGCTATGTGAAATGCAAACAGTCTTGCTCAGGATGTGAACACGGCTCACCGTATCTACTTCCTTGAACGATAGTCATCATCCAACAAGCGCCTCCGTAAACTCTGTGTATAAATGCACTTACAACCGAAGTTTAAATATTATCAATATAATAATCTTTGGATTGTTTCATAATTTTCATATAGGATATTTAACATTTCCGTTTTTTTTTTCATAGTCTATTATATGCAAAGTTTTCAATCATTTATATACATACGTTTATTCTTCTTTCAACCAAAAAGGAAAAAAAATGGGCGGTCCCTTTCTCAGAGTTGTTAACGTGCAATACTGCGACATTGAAGTTAGTGAGTTCAAACTCCAGCCTCTCTATTATGTTCACTTCCGGATTATTACACTCATGAATGTTATGAAGCATCTCATATTCCTAACTTGGTAGACCACTACTATCTATCAACAAGGCCGACTTCGGCATTAAATAACCCACATAGGTTGATATGCCCTTTAACATAGAAACCAATCGAAAGGAAATTAAACTAAGAGTAGAATAGCTAACGTTCTTTTCAAAAAGGAATATGTTTAATTTGAATTTGACACGTATCGAATCTCTGAAGCTAAGAAAAAAAGTCAACATTTAATATAATAAACCTAGAAGTGCACGTTATAATATTCAATTCAATTAGATAAATTTTGCATGAGTTAAATCATTTGTATAAATCATACAAACTTGATTGAATGAGATTGGTTTTGAGGTTGTGTTTTCATCTCTTGCTGGATACTGTTTGGATAATAACATCGTGCTGACATCGTCCATTAAACCTGTTTATTGAAACAAAGACCTCAATTTCCATGTCATACATGTAGCTATCATCAACATGGCCATCAAGTTGATCCCTTAGTCGGGGGTGGGGTTTCTCTTGGTATTATCTGCTTAACAGGGTTGAATTTATCGCTTGATGACACAGGAATCAAGGGGGTTTTCTGTAACGGACACGCACGAGTTTCTGTACTTGCGTTGTGTCCTACATTGAAATGGTTTAGTGTCAAATCTGTCGGGGCAAACAAATCATTGTTTATCATCAAAACGGGCCAAGTGCTCGAATTCTTTTGAACCTCTTCATTTATAATTTATGTCTTTGCACTTAAGTCCTCTAGACGGCATACAGTGTCAGCACCAAGCAGATGATTAACTATAACACTTTTTTAAAATTATCATTAAATCATTTGCTGCTTCCATACAAACATTGTACAAACTACATGGTGAACATAACAAATAACAGATTGATAAAAGATATAAAGAAACAAAGAAATCCCTTTCTAACATATCAATGAAGTGGGTTTTAAGAAGTGTATTGTCATTTCGAGAGAACTTTTCGGATCTTTATTGCTCCCTTTTTTCTTCTCTTTACAAGAGACAATTTACAATCTTTTCTGAAATATTTGGAAATTATCAACAATACTTCTGACTTCCAGTCTTATGTTTAACTGAAATGAATTTGAATACTATTAAGTAGAAAGAAAACTTCTTTCTCAGTCGGCTTTTTCTTTCCCTCTTGTAAATGTGTTGATCGATATGAATGTGAATGCTATTAAACGGAAAGAAAACTTTTTTTCACTATGCTTTCCCTTCTTCTTCCCACCTTCTTAACACCACCGTGTTCCTGTTTTTAATTCCGTTTCGAATGATGTATTCATTTTCTTTCTTTCTTTCTTTCTTTCTTTCTTTCTTTCTTTCTTTCTTTCTTTCTTTCTTTAAATTGAATCATTCTATTATTCTTTATTCAGTTAATATTTCGAACTCTTTCTTTGTTTCTTTCTTTGTTTCTTTCTTTCTTTCGTCATATATTTATTTATTTAAATTGAGTTTTTCTTCTATACTTTATTCCGTTTATATTTCGAATTCTTTTTTTTTTCTTTATTTTTTTTTTATTTCTTTCTTTCCTTCTTCCTTTCTTTCTTTCTTCATTTATCTCTTTAGATTAGATTCTTTATTTTATTTATATTTCAAACTTATTCTTCACTCTTTTTTATTTCTTTCTTTATTCATTTATTTATTTATTCATTTAAATTGAATCGTTCCATTAGTCTTTATTCAGTTTATATTTCGAAATTATTCTTTCTTTCTTTCTTTTTTTATTTATTTATTTCTTCATTTAAATTGAATCGTTCTATTATTCTTTATTCAGTTAAAATTTCGAACTCTTTGTTTGTTTGTTTGTTTGCTTGTTTATTTGTTTCTTTCTTTCGTCATATATTTGTTTATTTGAATTGAATCTTTCTACTATATTTTATTCCGTTTATATTTCGAATTCTAATTTTTTCTTTTTTTCTTTCTTTCCTTATTTCTTTCTTTCTTAATCTATTTATTTAGATGATATCGTTCTAATATTCTTTATTCTGCTTATGTTTCGAACTTATTCTTTCTTTCTTTCTTTCTTTTTTCTTTCTTTTTTTACTTTTCTCATTCTTTTCTTTTTCAAAGTATATTTCAAAGATTCACTGCTCCTGTGTTTTAGGCTTTTTAATTTGATTGATACCTCAATTTTGATCTCT
>CAUZXS010004100.1:12500-37500 GCA_963585895.1 Sepioteuthis lessoniana
GAAAAACATGAAACCATCTATTCTCACTCTCTCTTTAGATTGACCAAAAATATATAATTAGACAAATGTTTTATTCTAAATATAGTCACAGGTTACTTTCAGACTGATGATTTGACTTTATTTTAATTTAAGGGTGCATCAACCTTTGTGTGTTATTTACTATTAAATTCTATTTATACATGATAACCAATTCAATAGTTTGTTGTTTTAAACGAACCAGAGCTCATTTGTTTGCATATGGCTATATAGTTTCCTGTATTCTTAACTATAACAGTTTCATTTGCCTTCAGTTAAATGGTTTTTATTTGTGGGATTATGATAAAAAGTAATTTGCTATTACTATTTATTCATCGAAAATCTAACAAAATTATTGTGTTACAAGTATATTTTATTAAATTTCTAATATTTACATATCGTCACATTTATTTCCATTTTCCTCATATATATATATATATATATATATATATATATATATATATATACACACACACACATATATATATATATATAGTGGGAGAGTGGAAGAGAAAGAGAGAGACGGACAGACACAGACAGAATTTAAGAGAGAATGAACGCACCTTAGAAAATATGTACATAGACAATCAATATTTTGTCATAAGATATGAATGATGTTTATTTCATCAAATATTCATTATATCTCAGCTTATTTTTCAATGTTGACTTCATATAATCTTTTTTATATATATTTTAACCAAAAGAACTGTTTATCACATTACTCACCAATTTACTATAAATGCCAATACCCCTCACCACCAATGTCCTATAATATTTTATTGATTTTGCATTATTATAAACATCGTTGATGCTTGCCTCATAAATTCTTAAACGGGGACTGTCGTATAAAATACAAGGTAAGAATTTTGATCAATTTTTAATCTGCGCAATCTAATTCGTCACTCGACCAATTTTTCTTTTTTTTTCATTCATGTGTAAGTTTGTTGAGAAGTAATTATTATAGGAGATATGTAGATGATTTGTGAAGTGATTGATAAAGAAAATCTGTGAAAGGTTGTTGCTTTTTTTATATAGATGACCAGTGGAACATATTCAAATGTTATATCCGTGAAGTTGTCAAACTGTTCTTGGTGAAGGTAATCATTGGATACTTTGGCTGGGAGCACGTAATTTTCGGATCTATTCATTTGGGTATCCTCAGTGTCACACGAAACCGCTTTGGATGGATAGGCTCCAGTTTCAGGGATATGCCACAACTCCCAGGTACACTCTGTCTCGGAGTGGTAGTACATGTTTGGTCTAATCTACGGGTAAAATAAATCTACAATACATATTCGATTGAACCAACTGGAAAACGAAAATTTTGGCATAAAATAACACTAGATTGGTAGACATAATTTTCAAATCCATCTGCCGAACTATGTATCTGTTAATGGTTCAGTAAACTATGTTATAATACAGTAAACATAATTTATAAATCTACTACATAGCATCTTGTTTAAATGATTTAATATAACTACAAAGTAGGTGATCTTGGCCTAATGGTTATCGTTTGAGGAAGGATAATCAGCTAGTTGTATTCAAACCCTGAAAAGGACAGTTCTCATTGGACATATCGTTTAAGCTCTTCGGAATATTGATTGGTTTTACGGCATATCAACTCATTGTGGGTCATTTAATGACGAAACGTAAATACAGTTGATGTGTTATAGTTGGTGAAAGTTGTTAAAATTTGATAGATATAAAAAATGTTGGTGAAACTTATCGAGAGTGACCCGAAGGCTCACTTTTCAATAGCTACTACACCAAGGTGTAGGAGAGGGAGCTACTCCTTTCTCAGGATTGCTCCACTTTACCCTTGATCCTTACCTTATAATGCTGAGTGTTAAGCAAGGTAGCATCAAGTACCATTTTTTGAGTCTTGGGTATGATTCGACCTAGGATTGAACCCAGGTTTCCCGGGCCATTATGCTAATAATATATATAGTATAAATATAATATAAATAAAATCTAGATGATGAATATATATAATTATCAATTTCTTATGAACAGTTAAACACCCTTTAGAAAAACATGAAACCATCTATTCTCACTCTCACTTTAGATTGACCAAATATATATAATTAGACAAATGTTTTATTCTAAATATAGTCACAGGTTACTTTCAGACTGATGATTTGATTTTTTTTTAATTTAAGTGTGCATCAACCTTTGTGTGTGATTTGCTATTAAATTCTATTAATACATGATAATCAATTCAATAGTTTGTTGTTTTAAACGAACCAGAGCTCATTTGTTTGCATATGGTTATATAGTTTCATGTATTCTTAACTATAACAGTTTCATTTGCCCTCAATTAAATGATTCCAAGTATTGTTAACACTGTTAGTTTTATTTGCACTCGGTTAAATGGTTTCAAGCGTTGCTATCAAATACTAATAATTCAATTTAATAGTTGTAATTTGTTTGCACACTTTTAAATGATTTCTATTAAAGTAAATCTTCAAAAAGTTCTATTTGAACAAAATATAGAACTCTAATATTTCATGTTGTATACTGTTACCATAATCATAATGATCTCAATCCAACATAATGATATCAATCCATCATAAGGATACCAATCCAACAGTACATATACAAATGCAAATACACAAGCAGGCGGACTCCGTGGTTCGGGTACGAACGGTTTTATAAACCCCTGACTTCAGTTCTTCGACACGAGGAGAGAGACACAATTCTTACTATAGTAACCATCTATCTGACCCCACAAACGTGTTGCATATCCCGTGGTGTTTAAAATATCGATTCATCTCTGCCGTTAGAGATCCGAAAAACTGAACTCTTTGACTCAATGGTCAAAATCCAACACTCGCCTCAATGGTAGGAACTCAACTATCTGCCTCAATTGTCCAATATCAACTTTCAACTGACTCTTTTTCAAAATCCTCAAATTCTCAGAACCATCTCTTCCGGGCATGACGCCATCTACACTCCAGCCCCATTTCCTGATTGTGGTTTATTATGACAATTGTGATTGTCATATCCTTTGAGCACGAGAGTAAAACTGTATTCAATGAGCGTGCACCGGCACAAAGAGCCGAATAGTTCAAAGCCCTTCCAAACTGAATGATAAATTATAATTAACATAAAAATGTCTAATATAAAAAAAACATTCTTTAATCATAAAACACTCAGAGTGAACCTGGGAGTGATGAAAATGAAAGAGTAGTCCACATCCCCCATAGCTCTCGGACTGAGGGCTCATCATAAGATGCTGATTAGTGGCATATCAAATATATTTCTTGGTAGGGAGAGATCTGCAGAGATGCATTCGTTATATTCCACAGCCCTATCTAACTGGGTTATCAGACTGAACAAAAACAGCCAACACGATGAATCCGAAACTCTTAAACAGGCAGAGCCATGAAAAAGAAAGGGTCAGGCAAACAGTCACAAAAGGGCTGATGGAAAGATCAAATGTCGAATAAGATATAATTAAACGTTTTATTTCTCTTGCCGTTAAAAAAAAATCCACTCTGTGAAAGGGAGTCAAAATACCCTGACTCTACTCTCTGCAAAAGAAAGATCCCATCACCCATCCTGGATCTAGAATTAAATTACATCTAATGATAAGGCTCCAGTTTTAAAGATGTGAATAGTGTTTTTGTTTTGTTTTTGGCATATCAACCATTGTTTGTTATTTTAAATAACAAATGGCACATTATGTTTTTTTTTCATATATATTAAATATAAGATTTGTAAACACATTTTGTAGATGCAGACAGTTTAAGGTACAAATACTTCTATTTCAAACAATTTAGCATAAGTCAACAACTTTTGATGGTTCCAAGTATTAGTTTGCATCACTAATTATTCAATTAAACATCAGTCATTTATTTACACTTAAATGATCAAACGATTTTATTTCTCACAATTAAACGGTTCTATCTGACCGATAGATAGGACCCTATCAGGTGCTACTACTCCGGCGTAAAGTGGACCTGCATTCCTCACAGATCCAGATTTACTATAGCCACACAATCAGATTGTTTAATGTTATATTCAGGACACTCTCTGGGAGGGATGCAGTTGATGTATTCTATAGTCCTAGCCGACTAGACTGGGATTTGAGAAGTGTTCATTACCCATTCATAGATCAAAACTCTCAACCGTAATCGTAGTACCTGTTCCTATTTACCCAACCCCTCCGCTAGGGCAGGATATGATACAAAGTCAATTTTTTAAGCGGAGTTTAGCAGGTTTGAATTCAGAGTTTTCCTTCTCCTAGACTAGTTGCCTCACCAAGGCTGAAGAACCCAGTCTGCCCTACTATTTACCCATAGCTGGAGGGAGAATAATTGGATTCATACCTTTCCCAAGGGTTTTAGTGCTATGTGAAATGCGATCAGTCTTGTCCAGGAATTGAACTCGTATCGCCGTATCTGTGACGATAACGATTACACCACGGGCACCTCCTAATCGAAGTACCTGTTAGGGTTTAATTTATAAGTCAAATAGATCTGTTATGAAATTATTCACTTTTGGTAGTAACATTTGATGCCATATATGTAAATTACTGTATTGAGAATAGTTACTTTATAGGACTTTGATTCCAATATTTTAAAATGGATGTTATGCCACTTGTTCCCGAAATAAAAAAGGCGGACGTCAGTATACTAATCAGTCTCGGGAACCTATTTGCCAGGAGAACCAGGTGGTTAGTGCTCAAAAGTAGGTTCACACTTCAATTTTCTCCCGCGTTTTTGGAGCGTACTCTATGACAAGAATTTTCTATAAATACTCTAATCTTCCAACACTCACCCTCTTTTTCACAATTTCACTTGGAGAGTCAACACAACTCTTTTTAGTGTAACTTCCAGAGAGAACATTCTCACTCTTTCAATTTCAACTAACAGAGTCAACACACTCTTCCTCATTTTTACATTTGACTTCCACAGTCAACCAGCATGAAGATGTATACTCCATTCAACCGTTCTCTTCCTTGTTATACTTTATCGTTGAGACTTTTTCCAGCCTCAAACACAGAAATTTCGTCAAACCACAAAAAGGAACAAACAGTAGAAATACTTTGTTAACAGGCATAGGACACCTTTATCAACTAGTTTTTTTTTGTAGTATTAGTGTAAGTCACACATACACACACACAGGAATATTTCACGAACAGTATTAGAACTCTAGTAATTTTGTGGTATAGCCATGATACAACTATACGTATACATATATATGCGGAAACATAATCAACAATAATAACGAACGAACACTCTTCTTTACAAAAATATACCTCTAACACTTTATTCTCTTAAGGGTTGCGAAAGGGTTGATGTTAGTTATGTGTGAGAGGTGAGTTGGAGACGCGGATAGACTGCCACATATTGACCCCAAGTTCCTCTGACCATAACAGCACTTCTTCCTCATTCTGCTGGGCTGCTCAACCGGGGTCCCGAAGGCCCAAGCCCCTTGTCTGAAGCTGGTTCTCACTACCTCGAAATCCAACTGCAATTGCAACTCGAACTGAACTGACTCAAGCCGTCTATGGCACCTGGTTATATTATTTTTTGACATCCACCTGCTTCCTGTGGGCGTACGCATCTGCACCGAATTCAACCACGTCCACAAGCCAAGGTGATATTCTGATATCTTCGACCTGATGCACCTGTTTCTTGATTGACGGCTCGGTCGAGGGTCAATATGTTACAATGTTTTAGAATGTTTCATTGCATGTATTGTTGGTTTATAAACTTGAGTTTGTTTGTACGGCTTTTTTCAATATGTTCTTTTTGTCCGCGTCGTAACACATCATTTGCCTCCTTTGCCTTTCTCAAATATACCAATATTAAAAATGGGGGATCAAAAATATTCACTAAATAACATGTCCCATTACAACTTAAAGCTATAATTGCTTACTAAGGATTATCTTTAATTAGATAAAATCATATTTCTTTGCTCATACAAATGGTTATTTTTAAATAAAAATAATTGCATGTAACCATATAATTATTAGTATTAGATAAGAATACTTGAAACTATGCAACTGTGTGCAAATTATTTGTATTCGCTTAGTATACTTAATATATTACTTTTGATTATTTTTGTGAAAAGTCTTCAATGGAACGTACAATTGTTTACTAAGTATAATTATTAGTT
This sequence comes from Sepioteuthis lessoniana, assembly GCA_963585895.1. Classification (NCBI taxonomy): domain Eukaryota; kingdom Metazoa; phylum Mollusca; class Cephalopoda; order Myopsida; family Loliginidae; genus Sepioteuthis; species Sepioteuthis lessoniana. The sequence continues at coordinate 18,642 of CAUZXS010004100.1, forward strand.
ACTTGAAACGATACAAATGTCTGCAAATAAATGAATATTATCAGATAGAATGAATTAATTGAAACCATGTAATCAATAATATTAGATAGGAATTCTTGAAGCTAGAGAACTGTGTATAATTTATTTTCACGTGATAGGAACACCCTATATTATATGACCGTATGAAAAACTTTTAAAAACAACATGAAAAACGTAAATATTAAAATATAATGGGCGCAAGTTCCGTAAATTTGACCGATGATGTAGGAAAGGTGAGGTATATAAGGATGTAAACACAACTGACATTTTAGATTATGTCAAATCTTTCAAAAAAAAACAGAAATACACCCATCCATATTTTTGTTAAGCTGAATAATAGACGCGTAAGTATTCAGCAATGAAAGTATATTTAACGCCAGTTTTATGCAGAAAATATCGTTGGTAAAACAGAAATTAAATTTATCTTTTTCTCATAATGTTTATCATCAAACATCCAAAAGTCTCAGGTATGTAAGCATTATTTTACTACAATATAATTTGAGAAAATAAAAAGGGAAAGGAAACCAGATGGAATCTTTAATAAATATTTAAATATATACACGCAGTATTTAGTGCCAAAAAGCAACACAAAATGCATTGTGATGTTTACCTCTCCAAAAGAAACGTGCTGAGAAAATGGGCGGTGACTTCGAGTAGAAGAAGGCCTATCGTTTTCCATCAATTCATCGCATCTCTCGCTCTCTCTGGTTAAGAAGTGAATAAATATTCTTATGATTGACATTCTCGAAGCACCATTAGGTTAATGCAAATAATCCAACAACATGATAAGAGGCGGGTATAGTAGTTCACAGTGAAAAGACGTTCCGTGTTTATGAAATTTAGAACTGTAGCATAATTTAACGCGTATATTAAGTGAAAATTAAGTGGATACGCGAACTGAGTAACTTTTCAAAACATAGGAAATGGAATCGGTGTCTCGAGTTCAAATCCAGGACGAATTTGTTGTGAGTTTTCTTCGCACTAATGTCTATTCTCCCCCATCTATCTGTAAATGATTGAAAATGTTGGGTTTCATTTAACTTGAGCTCGGCAACCAACCGATGAAAAGGAAAACTCAGAAAGAAAACCAGCTTTATACCGATTGAAAATTGACATTGCGTTGCATTCTTGCTTGTTAGAGGGTTTGGTTTCTGTTTCTCTGTCATTGTTTAATGGTATATCAATATTTGTGGATTATTAATTGCTCAAATCACACCTGTTGGGACAATATTGATAAACTTTATTGCAAAATTGGGAATAATAGGTTTATGCCTTTCCCAAAGGTATAAATCCAAAAGTTAATGCACAACCGGGACTAGAATTTGAACTCATTTACAATGTAGCTGCAATACAGAAAAAATCGTCAAGACGCCACGGGAACACCGTATAGAGGGGTTAGGTAGATACATATATCAAGTGAAAACAGAAAATGATCGGTGACCTGAGGTTTTTCTGATTTTCTTTTACTCGCAACTTTAGGAAAGGCATAAAACTATTTATCCCTTCCTTTGTAAAGAATTAAACGATATCTAATTTAACTCAATAACAATTCGATCGACTGGAATCATTTCGGTAATTTTCAGATAAACATACTGTATTTCGTGGAAATTGATGTTTAGCACAAAAGAAAAAGGGTTTTCAATGTCGATCTTCTTGTAATCCTTTATTTACACAGTTACATAATCAAAGAGTACCGTTCATGCAAAGATCAATGTATCAGATGATTATTGTAGGAGACTTAATCAAAACTCACACACACACACACACACATATATATATATATATATATATATAAGCTCGTGTGTGTGCGTGTGAGTGTATGGTGGTTCCTGTGCTTGTTAATACATAAACAGTACCTTATATGCTCCTATATATGTGAGTCTCCCATCTCTCTCTTCTCTCTCTCTCTCTCTATATATATATATATATATGTGTGTGTGTGTGTGTGTGTGTTTGAGTTTGGTTTGGTTTGGTTTCATGGCATATCAACCATTGGAAGTTATCTTATGACAAATCCAATTTTATTTATATAAATAGATTTTTTTCAAACAATTCAGTTTTTCATAATAACACAATTTGAATTTCGAAAAACAGTTCTATTAACATCTATTCATTTTAGTCAAAAAGGTTAAATCATGCCATTTATCACTAACAATTCAATTAAATATCAATACTTTATTTACACAGTTACATAATGAAAGAGTTCTGTTTCAAACAATACAGTTTAGCACTGTTCAGTTCTATTTAACCCAATCAGTTGCTACCAGTCAGGGCCAAAGTGGACCTGGGAGCGATGGCAATAAAGGGATATTCCGCATTTCCCAAAGCTGCAGCATTCCTGAAGCCTCCGATTGTTTATTATCATACCCAGGACCCTCGTTGGGGGAGTCTTACCCCTCAGCAAAGATGCAGTCAATTTATTCTAATAATCTAGCGGACTGGTTCATATATATGAGGGTTATAGGATTTAGAGAGTAAGTATCAGATATATGAAGTATTTTCGTATTTATCAATATACGTAACTCAGTTCAGACACTTATACGTCCTCTCACAATAAACGTACATACTCATACCAATATACATAAGCACATATTCATAATGTATGTGAAATTAAATATATATATATATATGTATATATATATATATATATATGAACGTGTGTGTGAGAGAGAGAGAGAGAGAGAGAGAGAGAGAGAGAGAGAGAGTGTGTGTGTGTGTGTGTGTATGTGTGTGGCCGAGTCAGCTGCGGCTGTAGAATACTCCGACTGCATACCTGTAGAGGAAAAACAACTCCCACCAATGAATGTCTTATAAGTGATTAGATAATTTGATGAGAAGTTTCCAGTCCTAGAGTTAAGGGGAATGTTGAGAACCCTTTCAATATAACAACTCCCAGATTTATTCTGACCCGAAGGGTTACTACCTGTCAGGGCCCCATATATTGGTTAAATCGAACAGTTTTTTTAATATCAAATTGAAATATTAGTATTTGATAGAAATACTTGAAACTATTTTACTTAGTTTAAACAAATGAGCATTAACATACTTATAAAAAATGTTTCCTACAGTCTAATTAAAAAGTATATTTAAACAGGATTTCACATTAAATAATCATCAAGTGTTGATATGCCATGAAACAAAAAATAAGTCTGTATGTGAAAAGAAATGGTGCCTTAGAATACTGAGGCCAGAGAGCATGATTAAAAGACTAACATTGCCATAATCCTACAGACAACCCAATTCCTTCCAAGTGAGACTTAGAATAATTTGAATACAATTGAAGGTAAAATTTATTGGAAATAACAGACGAGGACTGAAGGCGTGAGTTTTATTTGTGTTTTTTATTGAGAAGCAAGATGTCGAATTTCCCCCATCTCCCTTTTTTCTCTCTATCTCTATCTCTCTTTCTATCTCTATCTCTCTTCCACTCTCTCTCTCTCCCTTTCTCTCTCTCTCCCTCTCTCTCACTCTTAATATATATATATATATATATATATGGAAAGAGAGAAAGAGAAAGAGAGAGAGAGGGACTGGGAAAAATGAGTGTGTAGTGAGAGAGTGTGGACAATAAAGGATATAAGTATAAACCAGAGTCGGTTATAAAGGTATTTTTTCTGAGCAAAAGCAATAAAAACATTTTAAATTTATTAATTCAGATCTTGACACGCAAATATAAGTGCGTGCAGATCTTTAATTACATATTGGCGTCTATAATTCATCCCTACCACAGCATATATATATATATATATATATATATATATATATATATATATATGTGTGTGTGTGCTTGTGTTTCTGAGTATATATATATATATATATATATATATATATATATTGTAAATTGAGATACTGACACGTAAAATAATTCATAATTTGTATGAATATTTTATAACTGTTTATGATGTATATTTTACTTATTTACACACACGCAAACACATGCATAATAATTTGTATATGTAATATTTTGCTTTTTATACAGTTATATATATATATATATATATATATATATATATATATATATATATATATATATATATCCGTGTATCAATCTAGAGGCTCTCCTGAGCAATGTGTATTAGTTTGAACTATTTAGGAAATCTTTCTCCGCAGGTTGTACTGAAATATCTGATACTTTGTATATTTGGAAATATCATTTCATGCCTTTCCTAAGCCAATAATATTTGCTCTGAATTTTGAGCCTATATACATATATATATATATATATATATATGTTCATCCACCGACAGACTGTTTCGTTGTATCACCACTCTACAGTGTGGCTAAACAAGCTTGAAGCTGGGGTCGAACCCGCCCAACATTACATTAGGCTTCGTATCTTACTAATTAGCTATCAGTCGATGTTTGTCAGCTCGAGAATTGTAATGCATTAAGTAGTGGATTTCGTTTGCCTATATTTTTACTTCACCGGATACCAGAGTGCTCAATTCATTCAAAGAGCTTTGCATTATGCGATTGGTTGCCGTTAATTCCTTTGCCAATGTGCTCAACCCCTTGAGGAGGTGTATATATATATATATATATATATATATATATATATATATATCTGTGTGTGCCTGTGAGAACGTGTGCCTCTAAATGTGTCTGTATATGTATGTGTGTCTCTTTTGGAGATGAGAGGAAAGTGGCCGCACAGCGGATGTTTACGGGATGTCACTTCCGGGATTTGTTCAAAATAGCTTGTAGCATTCTTGAGCAATTACCGACAAGCTTTTTCTCTATACGCTTAGTCAGTGTCCATTTGGTGCATCCATATAGTAGTATGGACACGAACGCTACTTAGATCATACTTAGATCAAGCTTCTTCGTGGCATATTTACTTAGTACCTGTTTCTTTTGTTGACTTCAGTTTCGCTTTCTATAAATGGTAGGTGCCCGTGGTGTAATGGTTATCGTAGCAGGAAAAGGACACGGCGATACGAGGTCAAATCTTGGACTGATTGCATTTCAAATAGCACTAATACCCTTGGGAAAGGTATGAATCCAATTATTCTCCCTCCAGCTATGGGTAAATAGTAGGGCAGACTAGGTTCTTCAGCCTTGGTGAGGCAACTAGTCTAGGAGAAGGAAAACTCAGAATTCAAACCTGTTAAAGTCCGCTTAAAAATTGACCTTGTGTCATATCCTGCCCGAGCGGAGGGGTTGGGTAAATATGATAAATGATATTTTAAAAAGAAAAAATGACATGAAAGAAAACTAAGCCACGAGAAAGGGAAAAAACACAGAAAAGTAGGAATAAAACTAACAGTTGAGGACATAGAAATAAGAAATAGATGTTAAAAGGTATCTCTAACTTTAAATAATAATAATAATAATAATAATAATAATAATAGCCAGCACCTGTCCTAGAAAATTGCACACATAAAATCCTATGTGACTTTGACAGAGACACGGATCACCTAATATCGGCCAGAAGACCAGAACTTATGATAATGGACAAAAAAGAAGAGAATTTGCTAAATTGTGAACTTTGTTGTCCCACCTGACTACAGATTAAAACTTAAAGAATGTGAAAAGAAGGATAAGTACCTCGACCTTGCAAGGGAATTGAAAAAAACTATGGAACGTGAAGGTGACGATTATTGAGATTGGTGCTTTTGGCATATTAACTACAGGATTATTAAAGCCTGGGAGGAATGGGAAATTGACAGGAGAGTTGATACCATCCAGACGACAACATTATTGAGAACGGTCAGAATACTGAGAAGAGTGCTGAAGACTTGAGGAGATTTGCTGTCACTCAAACTCCAGCGAAAAACCATCAGGTAACGTTGATGTGAAAAACTCTAAAGGAGTAAATAAGGATTATAATAGCACAAAACAACGCCATGAGAACCAATCATATCAAAGCAAGAATAGATAAGACGCAACAAAACAGCAGATGAAGGTTATGTAGTCATAGAGACGAAAGCATCAATCACATAATAAGCGAATGCAGCAAATTAGCACAGAAAGAGTTTAAGACTAGATACGAATTGGTGGGCAACGTGATCCACAGGTAAAAGCATCAATCACGTAATAAGCGAATTCAGCAAATTAGCACAGAAAGAGTTTAAGACTAGATACAAATTGGTGGGCAAAATGATCCAGAGGGAAAAGTGCAATAAATTTAAATTCAACCATACGAACAAATAGTATGATCATAACCCAGAATCTGTACTAAAGAATGACACACAAACTCTTCTGGGATTTTGACAAAGAAACAGATCATCTAATCTCAGCCAGACGACCAGACCTCTTAATAATAAAGAAAAAAAAACTTGGAAAATAGTGGACTTTGCTGTCCCAGTTAAACACAGAGTAAAGTTGAAAGAAAGCGAAAAGATAAAAACCTCGACCTTGCTTGGGAATAGAAAAAATTGAAAAACAAGAAAATAACTTTTATACCAATAGTCATTGGTGCTCTTAGTACAGTCACCAAAGGATTAATAAAGGGACTGGAGGGCTTGGACATAAGAGAACGAGTGAAGACCATCCAAACTACTGTATTATTGAGGTCGACCAAAACACTGAGAAGAGTCCTGGAAACTATGGAGACTTGCTGTCACTCAAATTCTAGCGAAATACCAACAACAAAGGCTGATGTGAAAACTCAATGAATAAATAATAATGATAACTACAATCTCGTTCAGATGACCAGATGAGTCAAGAAAAATGAAAGAGAAACAGCCGAATAGTGGACATAGCCGTTCCGTCTAACAGCAGGATAAAACGGAAAAAAAAAACACGAAGAGAGAGAGAGAGAGAGGGAGAGAGAAGTACCTAGACCTTGCTAGAGAGCTGAAAAAACTATGGAAAATGAGAGTGACAGCGAAACTAAATGTAATTGGCGCGCGTAGTACAGTTAACAAAGTATTGATACAGAAACTGGAAGACTTGGAAATCAACGGACAAGAGATGACCATCCAAACAACAGCATTGTTGAGATCTGCCAGAATACAAAGATGAGTCCCGGATATTTGAGAATACTTGCTGTTACTTTGACTTAAGAGGAAAATCATCAGCTAACCCTAGCGGAAAAAAAAAAATAATGTGCAAATAATATTATTAAGAGAATTATCCTAATAACACATAAATTTTTCTATTACCATCATTTAACCAGGGAAGGAGTAGCGCCCTCCCCTACACCTTGGTGTAGTAGCTATCGAAAAGGGAGCCTTCGGGTTACCCTCGACTATGGTTGCCAACTTTACTTACTTACCATCATTTATAATATATAATTACTCGATTTGAAATTGAAAAAATTGTATAGGTAAATAATAATAATAATAATAATAATAATAATAATAATAATAATAATAATAATCAAAATGCAGCAAATTAGCTCGGAAGGGGTATAAGGCGAGACACGCTGGGGGGGTAGAGTGATCCACTCGGAGATGTCCAAGAAATTTAAATTTGTCCATACGAAAAAATGGTATATGTACAACCCAGAATGTGTCCTGGAAAATGAAACCACAAACTCCTATCGGACTTTGACATACTAACGGAACACCTAATCTAGGCCAAAAGACCAGACCTGTTAATGATCAACAAAAAAAAAAAAAAGATAAATTGCAAAATAGTCAACTTTGCAGTCCCGACTGACCACAGAATAAAACTGAAAGAAAGTGAGAAGGATAAGTACGTTGTCCTTGCTAGGGAATTAAAAAAACTATGGAACATGACTGTGATAATTATACCAAACATGATAGAATCTTTTGGTACGGTAACTAAAAGATTATTAAAGGGACTGGAGGACTTGGACATAAGAGGACGAGTGGAGACCACCCAAACTACAGTATTATTGAGAACGGCCAGAAGAGTCTTGGAGACTTGAGGATACTTGCTGTCATTCACGCTCCAGTGAAAGACCATCAGATAAAACTAATGCGAAAAACTCTCAAGGAATAAATAATAATCATCAAAAAAAAAAAAAAAGAAGAGAAACTGCAGAATTATGAACTTTGTTGTTCCACTGCTGCCCATAGACTAAAATTGAAAGAAGGATAAGTACCTCGACCTTTCAAGGAAACTGAAAAAAATATGGAACAGTCACCAAAGAATTGGTAAAAGAAATTGAGGACTTGGAAATAAGAGGACGAGTTTAGACAATTCAATCTACGGCATTGCTGAGATCGGTCTGAATACCGAGAAGAGTCTTCGAGACTTGCGGTCACTTAGTCTCACATGAAGGACCATCAGCCGGCGCTCAAGAGTAAGACTCACAAGGAGTAAAAACAATCATAATAATGATAATAATAATTAAAATATATTTATTCAGTGTAGAAATATCTTCAATTAGGCTAATGTATGTGGTAGTTGTCTGTATTAATCAGCATAATTCGTAGGTAATTGTATTAATTTTATTGTTTTAACATATATTTGTTATTGATTCATCGCTAAAACTTTCATATTATATCTGTATTTTATTATCCACTCAGACTAGTCTTACTATATACTAAATAATGAGCAAAGTACTACAAACAAAACTTTCAGGAATTCTGTATTCAATATAAACTCCAGGAAGGTGAATGAATATATGTAGCGTAGTCACAGACTACTGCTATTTCGATCGGATGGGAAAAGAGAAACACGATAATACAACACGCCACAAGAGTTACGGTATTAGTTTCGTTAAGTTTCTCAGGCCGAAGAAGCAGTTGGCAATGTACAACGGATACTACGTGCGAGGTAGTTTATTCGTTCACGTAGATTCTACTTTCAAAAGGTATATGCTCACTGTGCTCTTGAACGCTTCTCTCCTCGAATCCCAACCACCAAAAAGAATAAATTGATAAACTTACTTTCTTTTATTAGAATTCAGAGAAGACCCAACCCTCACTACAACATCATATACGTAGCATTGTTCAGCCAGCCTCCATCATCACTTACACGCGTGATCGAGTTTGATAAATTCCGCAAATCTTGGTTAAGTGCTGTTTTCAATCCTGAGTGCTAGATCAATCATATCTCGTCGTACCTGACGAGATGATGAATTTTACTATCTGATCTGTCTTCGAGATTTTCTTTTTAACTAGCTTATCTGCTGGCATTCAGGTGCCATTCGCTTACAATGTACCACATATCCTTCGAAAAATGTATTTGAATAAAAATCAAGATAAAGATTGCTATTTGGGAAATATTAAATACTTAGAATTATCGGAAATAAAAAAAAATATATTAGAGAATGTATCCCGCGAAATTCAATAATCTTAAATGTTTGGAAATTTGTGTAAGGTGACAAGAATTATTGTTTTCTGTAAGAGAATAAATGAAACAAATATAGTTGTGTAACGAAAAATTTTATTGTAGAATTCCCTAACATATTCAGAAAAGAGCATCTTATGACTGAAATCAATGCATAATGATGTAACTTAGAACATATACATTTTTAAAAAATAAGGGAAAAAAGAATAGCGGGTAAATGAAAAAAAAAGAAAGATGAAAGGAAACAAAATTTACAAACGAAAATGAATCAAAACAAAAAGAATCGTTGAAAGCGAAATAAAGGAGAGAAGAAAATATAAGAAAATATGAAGTGATAAAAGAAAATTTAAGATCTAAGACTACTAGATGTAAATGAAATTGGTAAGATGAAAGAGAAGCAAAATAAAAAAAATGGCGGAATAGGGTAGAAAAGAGAAAAGATGATGTTAAAAAAGTAAAGATAAATCAAGAATAGATGTAAGCAAAATAAAAAAAAAAGATGAAAGAAAAACAGAAGAAAAGAGAAAACGTGAAAAGATGAAGGTAAATTGAAAAGAGGTAAACAGATGAACAAAGAATAAAAAAAGTTAAACAAAAAAAAAAGTGGAAGGAATAGAAAAATGTCCGAAAAATAGAACAAAGTTGTGTGACAAACTGAGAATGGAGAGAAAGTGAAAGATAATTAAAAGCTTAGAAATTATAAAGGAAAATAACATTAGATGTTTGGAAGTAATATATGAATTAAATAATATATAAAAGATGTTGAAAAATACTAAGCGATGTAATGGGAGGAGGAATTGGAAAATCATAAATACTAGATTGTTTACTTTCTTATTTTATTGGTACATCAACCTTCTTGCGATATTTAATGAAAAGTCATACTTGTAGAAGAGCAGTGATAAAATTTAATGCATAGCTGGGTGGGAATAAGGGAGTTTATATCCCTCCCAAAAGTATTAGTCCAAAATAAACATTATAGCCCGACTCAGGTTCAAATTCGCTTATCTAAGGCTTCTTGTAGTGCATTGTATAAACAGACCCAAGTTCAAATTCTAGACGATGCTGTTTGCATTTTACATAACGCTAATAGTAAGAGTAAAGTTGACGACCGTAGTCGAGGGTGACTCGAAGGCTCCCTTTTCAATAGCTACAACGCTGAGGTGTAGGGGTGGGCGCTACTCCTTTCCTTGGACTGTTCCACTTTACCCTTGATACGTATCTTATATTGCTGAGTGTTAAGCAAGGAGGTATCAAGTACTATTTTAAATGTCTTTGGAATGACGAGACCTGGAACTCCTGAGAAATGTATGGATCCAACTAATCTCTCTCCAGCAATGGGTTGAATAGTAGGGTAAAGTGGGCTATTGAACCTTGGTATATTTACTGGTCTTGTAGATTAAAAAGTCTGGTAACTGTCCTTGTGGCACATCCTGAGAGAACGGAGGAGTTTTTCAATAAATACTTTGAGGCCACGGTCCAGCACTTCAGCTATCACGTCACGGACAGTGTTCCCAAAAATACTAGGTGTCAAATGCTTTGGAATATTTTGCTACGCGCTAGTTAGCGTGAATATCTCGTGACCGAAAGCAGTTCAGGCCAATGAAGTTACCTTCTGAGGTTTGTAATATCGTGATAACTAATTCGTTGGCACGTTGTACAACCTTACAATCCATATGTGAGTTGAAAGCCACACAGATGAACGTTCAGCGGATTCTCATTCGGAAACTTACGTTTTACGAGTTAGAACTCGACCATAAAGCTGTGAAAGCAATAAAACATCTTTCTTGAGAGAAATTTGAAGGCAGGGGGAATCACTAAGTACTAACCAGATGGTTTTGCTCGGATTAAAAGAACATCGACTATCAAGCAAGATAAGATAGATTTAAAACCATGAATTAGGATACTGTGCTCAAAGTCATAGAAAGATGAGAAACACTTGGAGAGTTTTAATCGAGTTCGATATCTCATAGTCGACCTTCACAAACTCAACAATCGTCAATGGAGTTGCCAAAATATTCTACCAAAATATTGCCAAACATATATATAAATTTAAAGACGTTAATAAAACATATATAAATATCAAAGATATTAATGAAATATACTAAATGATGTAATGGTAGGAGGAAGAGAAGAATCAGAAAATTGTGGACGGAATAGTTTTATAGGTTTTATATACGTTAAAGACTGAAAGAAAAAGCCAGGAAAATAGATGACAAATATTTAATACAAAAGATAGATAGATAGATAGTTAGAGAGAGAGAGAGAGAGAGAGAGAGAGAGAAGGGAAAAATGAAGAATAAATCTAGTGGGTAGAGTGTTCGCCAATGGGCCGGGAGACCTACGTTCGATCCCAGGTTGAGTCATACCGAAGACTTTAAAAATGGTACTTGATACCTCCTTGCTTAACACTCAGTAATGTAAGGTAGGGATCAAGGGTAAAGGGGAGCAATCCCAGGAAAGAAGTAGCACCCTCCACTACGCCTCGGTTTAGTAGCTATTGAAAAGGAAGCCTTCGAGTCATCCTGGACTATGGTTGCCAACTTTTTACTTTTATGTAAAAAGAAAAAGAAGAAAAAGAAGTTCACTGGAAATAAAGCAAAAATGTAACAGTGGGAAATGAAATATAAGATTGAAAAAGAAAGAAAACAAGAGAGAATATTATGTAAATCTTTAACTCGGGTGGAAAATGAGATGAGATTTACAAAAACAGTGATGGAATCAGAGGAAAAATAAAGAAATAAACGAAATAAATTTTGGGAAATATGAGCAAACGAAACTAAGAAATAAGTAAAAGAAAATAAACACAGAGAAAAAGAAAAATGGGATGGCGGGGAAGACATCTTGCTTTGCGAATGCGAAACGATGAAAAACAAATAGTTTGGCACACACCTTTGATCTGCAAGCAATTAGATATTTGTGATGCTGTGTGGGGCGATTCGTTGGCGTGCGCAGAACGCCTTCCTCCTTCCAACATCATGGCTGATATCTAATCAGCTTCACAGTAGGACCACTTTGGAAGGAAAAGATGATAAACAAATAAAAAGTGGAGACAATGATGTTAACGCTGATGGTGTTGGCGTGAAAAGAAAAGTAAAAGAAAAATACAGATCGAGAAATTTATGAATAAAGCAGAGAAAACTGAAAGAAAGAAGCAACGAAACAACGAAACAAAGAAGGAAAGAACGAAGAAATGGAATGAAAATGAAATAGGTAAAAACAACACAAAGAAAAGTTAATGAAAGCAAAAGTGAGAAAAGATGAAAAATAAAGCGTTAGAAATTGTACAAGAAAGAAAGAAAGAAAGAAAGAAAGAAAGAAAGAAAGGAAAAAAGACACAATAAAAAAGTGTGATTGGAAAATTGGTAAAAACATTACAAAGAGAAGGTCGATGTTAGAAGAAGAGTGAAGAAATATAGAAAAGCAACTGTTGGTAACTTTAAGTAAAAAAAGAAAGAAAGAATGAAAAGAAGATTAAAGAAAAGGAAAAAAAAAACAGGACTGAAAGAATGGTTTGAAAAGGAAATACTTAAAAAAACAAAACAAAAAAAAACAAAGAAAAGTTATACAAAAGAAAAAAAAGTGTGAAAAAGATGCAAACAGTTGTAAACTCTGAAAGAAACAAAGAAAGAAAGAAACGAAGAAAGAAAATGAAAACGAAAGAATAAAAGAGTGAAAAACGTTGAAGAAGGAAAGCATTTAAAAACAAAACGAACATTGGTTAAAGAAAGAAAAAAGATTGAAAAATATCGAACAGAAACAATTGTCAGAGAAATAAAGAAAGACACATGGAAAAGAAAATAGGAAAAGAAAGAATGAAAGAAACAAAGTTAAGGGAAATGGGTAAAAACTAAATAAAGAAAAGGTCAATGAAAGAAAAAAATGAAAAACAAAAGATGGAATAGAAGCAGATTGAAATAACTAGAGAGAAAGAAAGAAAGAAAAAGAGAAAAAGAATGAATGAAAGGAAGGTAAGCGTGGTTAACAAATTATGAACATAATAAAGAAAGATTGAGAAAGTATAAAAGAGGGAAAGAAGGTTAGAAGAGAAATATTTACAGTTTGTTAAAAGAAGAAAGAAAGAAAGAAAGAAAGAAAGAAAGAAAGAAACGAACAAACAAACAAACAAAGAAAAAGAGAACAAAGATTATTGAAAGGAAGGTGATGGTGGTTAAAAAGTTATAAACATAATAAAGAAAAGATTGATAGAATATAAAAAAGGGAAAGAAAAACAGAATAGAAATGTTTAGACCTTCTTAAAAGAAGGTAAAACAGTAATGTTAGATGAAAGAAAGAATGAAAAATGAGTGATTAGAAAACTGTTGACAATCTAAAATTTTTAAAAAAGTGAGATACAAAACTGATGATCAGAGAAACAGTGGTGAAGAAGAAGAAGAAGAAGAAGAAGAAGAAGAAGAAGAAGAAGAAGAAGAAGAAGAAGAAGAAGAAGAAGAAGAAGAAGGGAATTAAAATAAAAAAAAAGATTAATAAACTGTTTATGGGAAAAAATGTTGAAATAAGAAAATTAAAAAACAGCATTTCTGAGTAAAAGAGACCAACATAGTGAAAGAAAAAAAAAGAGGTGGGTAGTATATATATATATATATATATATATATATATATATATATATAAACATGCTTTTAATTTATATCTCGACACATACTTTTCATATATACATATATACATATATATATATATATATATATATATATAGAGAGAGAGAGAGAGAGAGAGAGAATGAATAGAAGAAAGAAATTCAACTAAAACCCAAAAATGGATGATAGATCTCTTTTTCTTCATTTTTATCGACATTCACAAAGATGAATGAAAATGAAGTAACCAAAGCGGGAAACCAAGAAAGCTATAAGAAGTTCGAATAAGTATTGACAGTAAATGAGGTCACGTGGGAAGAATAGTACATGAAAGCTTATCAAAAGAAGTAGAAGGTGAAGTAGAAAAAAAGCAAGAGTAAAGATGAAATAAGAAAATGAAGAAGTAGAGGATGAAGCGGTGAATAAACAACATCCAAAATGAGAAATTTACAGAGATGATGATGATGTTGAAGATGTTGATGTGAAGTTCATGTGATGTGAGAACCGTCCAACAATTAAAGAAAAGTTTAAAAGCAAAAGGAAATTTTGCATTAAAAAAAGAAAAAGAAGAAGAAGAAGAAGAAGAAGAAGAAGAAGAAGAAGAAGAAGAAGAAGAAGAAGAAAAGCAACAACAACCACAACAGCAGCAGCAGTAACTGCTAAAATAAAGAGGAAGAATTATTTATTATAAAGATTAACGGATTATAAATGTATCTGCGTATTAGTGTATAAGAATTATAACCAAGAGCAAAAAAAAGGGAGAAAGAGAATAGTGAATAAAAGATTATTGTTAAGAAGAAGAAGAAGAAGAAGAAGAAGAAGAAGAAGAAGAAGAAGAAGAAGAAGAAGAAGAAGAAGAAAACATGTCCATTAAAAAGAATATCTATAATAAGGTTGGAAGGGTAGAAATATGTCCCTTTAAAATGACAGCCCATTGATATAAATGAGGAAAAAGAAGAAAAATACAGTTTGAAAAATGTCGATGACGAAGAAGAAGAAAAAGAAAACGGAGGAAGTGTTTTAAAAACTGGGTGTTGTAAAAATGAGGAACATGGAGAAGTAAGAGGTATTATGAATTAAAAGACGGCAAAGAAAGAGAGAAAGAAAAAAAGAACGAAGTTAGACCTCACCTGCAGAAAAAAAAGGTTTGAGAAGAGAAGAGAAAAAATAAAAAGGTTGGACTAATTTGATTTCATCCTAAATCAGTAGGGATCCTCTACATTGCGTGACGGTAATGTGAAAATTTATGTGAAGTGGGGATATGAACTGATACTGATGGATAATTTGATAGCATGAACAAATGATATCACTACCATGAGGTTGAGATAAACATATTGAGAGCTATAAAGAAACGCAATATATATATATATATATATATATATATATATATATATATATATATATATATATATATATAACTGGATGTATGTAATGCCAATCCATCAATATATCATACTTATGTAAACAGTTTTCGTGCAAACAATTGCAGTGCCTCAGTATTGTTTATGTACAACCCCCTCTTTTTCTGTATTTCTCTCTTTCGCTCGCACAGTCTCATAGTAACGATATGAATGTTTTGGAAAAATTGCTGCGAAGAATTTATAAAAAAAAAACCGTGATGATTGGCGTTGTAGGTAGAACAGATTTAAAATTAAGAATTAAAAAGTTATATTAGTCGTCTGATTATTATCATTAAGGGCTTTTAGACTATTGTCTTCATCTTTATTGTTATTTCCATAAGGTTTCGGCCGATATGTCCTCCAACCTTCTTCAGGTGTTTGTTAAACTCGGGAACCTACACGGTACTTCGAACGGACACATAGCTTAGGAGTTATAGGCATTGGTTACCTAAGCTTTTAAGGAGACAATTATCTGGAGGTTGCAGGTTCAATCCTGATTAATGGCGAGTAACAATACAGGAATATTTAACACATATACCCCAGTTATGGCTAACCGAATCAGAACAGGTGACCCACGTGAATTCAATAAAGGACGATAGTTCGAAGTTCCGTGTAGGTTTCCGTGTTCGACAGACACATGAAGAAGGTCGGATGAAGACAATAGTCCGAAAACCCTTAATGATAAAAACTATATCTTCTGATTTTCTAAATTATACATATATATATATATATATATATATATATATATATATATATATATATATATCATCATTCAAGCCACAATGCTAGCCAGGAGTTTACTACTCTCTCACCATCATTCCCTAACACCAATCTCTTCTGAAAAATTTTTCGGACATTGGCATGATGGTTAGAGTGTTCGCCTATAGCCTGGGAGATCTGGGTTCAATCTTTGTTCTAGTCATACCAAAGACTCAAAACATGGTACTTGATGCCTCCTTGCTTATCACTCAGCATTTTAAGGTACGGATTAAGGGTAGAATGAAGCAATCCAAGGAAAGTAGTAGTGCCCTCCTCTACAACCCCGTGTGGTAGCTATTGAAAAGCGAGCTTTCAGGTGACCATCGACTACGGTAGCCAACTTTATTTCTGTGTCCGTACATATCTGATGTAAGTAAATCTTTGCTGGTCAGCCAACACCGTTGCATCCACATCCATATGTAAGAGTTAATTCTATAACGTCAGTTATCTGTTTATCTTTAATTCTTCAGCAGTACCCCACATGTTTCGTTCGTCTAAATTGAATGGTTTGTTAGATGAGAAGTAAGTAGCCAAGTAATGTGGAGATCGCTCCTTTCAGTTTAAATATATGGTCTCTATTTCATTGCCTTTCACATAGAGGCAAATTCCTTCTGAGGATTGCTCTGGGCTATGAACGAGCGATTCTTCTTGGGGTTGTGTATTTGCAAGAAATGCGGTGTCATTTATGGAGACTGCATTTGTTATAGTTTCTGCGGGATATTGTCTGATTCTTAGCTTTTTCAATGGGAAACTATTTTCTTTTAATGGAACTGTGGATATTAGAAGTATGTTGAGTATAAACAAATATAGCGGTAAATAATTTTCTTGAAAACAACAGCAACACTATCGAAGAATTCTGTGTGTCCATCTGATAAGCGAGCCATTGCTTTCGCGTTTTTCCAAAGTATTATTATAGCAGTAACAGTTTATATAGGCAGACCATATGCTAGTAGTATTTGCTCTATATTTCCTCTGAATATGGAATCAAATGCCTTAGCGAAATAAACGAACAGTAGTTTTGCATCAAGATTCACTTTCGCAATTTTTCGATAATCCGAAAGATTATCAGAATTTTTATGGTTGTGGAGCTATTCCTTAGAAAGCTGTTCTGATTCTTCCCCGCCCCCAAATTTCGAGTGAGATGCTCTAGAGAAGTAGGGGATTATAAACCTTAGCAGGTGTAGCAGTAAGAGTAATACACCTGCAGTTTATTCTGAGGTCGACTTTCTTGGGAAAAGGAGGGATGCACCTTTGGATCATTTCTTTATTGAGGTTTCTTTATAGACTAGGTTGCATGATCGAAGAGGTCGATCAGCAAATTTTCATGTCTTCCAAATTTCAGTAGATATTTCGTTGAGGCCAGTAGCTTTTCTGTTCCTTCCTTTTTTTATCGAGTTCTTCTATAAACTGTCCTCATAATTTTTTGGATATATTTGTCAGCGATTTCAGGAGAGTTTCCGATTTGATTCTCGAAATATTCTTTCCACTGCAGAAGTGTTTCTTCTTGGTTTGAAGCCTTTATATTTTTCATGGGGGTTTCTCATCCTAACTTCCGTTACTCCCTTTCAATCTAACCATGATTGTCTATCTTCTATCAAATTTCTGATTTTATCGATTTAGTCTGGTATATATCATAATTATTCTTTTTGATATATGTTCGTTAGTTCTTTCTTGGTTTTCTTAACTTTATGTATGTTGATATTTGTTGGATTTTTTTTTTTTTTGTAAGGATGCTTTTTGCAAATTGTTGTATAATGGCTCATACCGTGTGACTTCCGTGTGGAGGTATAGAAGACGTCGTGTTTCTTAAGCACGAGGGTTCTGCAAGATCTCGGGCAGTGGTAAGATCATTTTCGGACGTAACGCCCACAGCGCAAGACTTATAATATTTGTTGGACTGTATCACTTAAGTTAATGGATAATTGACTCTATATTTCACAGTGTATCTCTTCCTTATTACGACACAAGACCAATTACTTCTTTTCTTTCAAACTATTAGTGCCTCCCAAAATGACTCTACATTTGTCTCTTGTTTAGGTTGTTATACACTCTGCTTTTGTTTCCATGTGAGCGCAAGAAAATGTTCATATTCTTCATTTGGAGTATGTCTTTCAGATGACTCCTGAAGAGCATCAAATTTTTTTCTTGTTATATTCATGGCTTATATTTTATTGTTACGTAGGTACTAGTTAAATCATGTGGTTTTGACTGTATTTTAAATTTTTATGTAGACTCAGGCATATCTTCTCCAAGACAATCCTGCGATCGGCAATATTCTTTCAAAAACAGGATTATCTCTCAGAGTTTAAGATTTATTTGTCCACTTCTTGTTTTGGAATATATTGTCTGACTATATTTTTGTGTTTCTCTCAATTTTTGGAATTTGGTGTTATGGCATGAAAGTATGTTCTGGAGTGAAACTCTGGTAGATATTTGGCACTTCTTTCCGGTAAACTGAGTAAGTAAATTTTTAATCCACTGATGATTAAAACGTTGTGCTTGGGAGTGTGTTGAACAAGGTAAGATAACCTGTGTAATAGTTTGTTAAATTAAATTCATCACTGACATTTTGGAGTCTGTAGCAAGAGTGGATCATTGTGTAATGTTTGTTATCATCATCATCATCATGTCGTGCCGCCAGCACGGATATCCCTGACCCTCTCTCGCCACTTCTCCCTATCATTCATCCCTCCGGCAGGTCTTCAGGATTACATCCTGTGTCTTCACATAGCTGCTGTATGTAGGTTCGAGCTGGTCTTCCTGCTTTTGCTTGGCCATATGTGGGGGTCCATAGGAGTACACCACTTACGAGCTCGTCCTTGCTTCTCCAGCAGTGTCTTGCGTGTCTGGTTTGTCTAACTTGTATAGTTTTCCTGATGGGAGGC
>CAUZXS010004100.1:42500-125248 GCA_963585895.1 Sepioteuthis lessoniana
AGCAACAAAATTTAAATCAAGCCATCCTTATCGAATGTTTTCAAGAAAACTAATAAAACTCAGACCGAGAAAAACAATAACATTCTTACTCGTATAAACCAAGAAATATTCGAAGAAACATTACTAATGTATTAAAGGAACGTAATACATTTTGAGAGAAGTCTGGGCAATAGTTTCACGGAAAAAAAAAGATAGTATACATTTGAAACCAGTTGCTTTAACTGAAGAAATCCAAAGAGTCCAGCCCAGTCGTTTGGAGCTGTAGAATACACCGACTGCATCTCTGCAGCGAAGAAAGAACCCTCCCCCAACGAGTGTCATGATAAAACATTAAACAATCTGACGTTGAAGATCCAGTAATGCAGGAGCTTTGGGAAATGCAGCGTACCTTTTTATTGCTGTCGCTCCCCAGTTTTGCCTGGAGGAAAAGCACCTGATAGGGTCCTATTTAGAATAAAAGTGTTTGACATTTAAACCGAATTGAGCATTTAAGTGTAAACAAATGACCGATGTTTAATTGAATTGTTAGAGATACATAACTATATTTGAAACCATTTAATTTTGTCGTCTTATGCTAAATTGAATTGATAGAAAGAGATCTGTTTGTAATTTAACTCTCTGTTCGCCAATGGCTGATTTCTAATTCAAATGTTAGTGATACATAGCAGTACTTGGAACTATTTAACCAAGGGCAAAAATAGTCTTTTTTAAAAATGTTATAATAAAAGATGTGTTACTAAATCCTACATTTGATATATATATATATATATATATATATATATATATATATGTATATATATATATATATATATATATATATATATATATATATATATATATATATATATATATATATAAAGGGGATTTGGCACCAAATAAACTACAATGATTGATTTGCCATAAAGCCAATAAAAATCAGAACTGTTGAGGTATCATACGTATTTTCAATATGCAATGGATAATTCCAGTAAGGATAAAATATTTGATCGTAATCCTCTCAGGGAGTTGGTAATAAAAATTATGTGTTTCTGATGCGAGTTTGTTTTTGATACCTTTTGCCCCTCCCATGGAGGTAAAAAAGAAGACATTTGTGTTCCTTGACACCGTTTTTGTTACCATTTAATCCATTTTGGTACCCATTTTGTCCAATTTGTTTGTCTCGTGTCCGTAAAACTAAAGCTACTCAACCCTTCCCCGGTAGCCCCTGCATCTATGGAGGGGAGTCGAAAAAGGAAAAAGCCCATTCCTCTAACCTGTGAAAAAGTGGAAATAAAACCATCCACTTGTACGGAAGAATTAGAGAGAAGAAGATTGTTACGCATAGACCATCGGGAAATTAGGGAGAGAAGTACATCTCCAGCAAGTCTTTCTAGAGTAAGTTGACTCTCACTGCCAGGTTCCTCTGTATAAGAGTCCCTGGTCACAGATAGCTTGTCAATCGAGCCAGCACAAAGGCCAAAAACAATAAATAGCTATGAAACCCAGACCCCATGGTGGCGAAAGGGAAAAAGTCCTGAAGACTATGAGCAAGACAGGGTAAATATATATGCCCATTACTTTCAGGGCAATATTATATTCTCTATCCTCGAAGAAAACCAACTGGAAACAAAGACGGTCTCGTTCATGGTCCCTTACTTATATCTGAAACAAAAAATACTGGCTTGATTGAAAAAGGATGTGTTTGGAGAAGAGGAGTCCCATGCCAGTATTACTGCCGACATAGCAATGCCACATGGGACGTCCTACTACCAACTGAAGACGATGCACAGAAGTTCGCGGCCAAAAACATAGTTAGCAAGTTCTACAGCCGAAGCCCGAATATATGGGCAGCTGGAGAATCAAGGTAACTGTGTGCAATATTCCGATCGGTCTCTCGAATTATGTATTTGTTCGTTCCTCACCTCATACGGGAGGGAAGAATATGTCAACCCCATCAAAGACAGCGTTGGCATAGAAAACGGTCACAACCCCTTTCTCGTCTGCTTGAAGAGGAAGGAGTTCCAGGAAATCTTTGACAACATAATTCACAATAGTTGGCAGATGATGGTGAACGTTGAGGGCCAGCAACCTCACTGCTGGCTTAGCAAACAATTCGGACACATTACCAGGGACTGCCCCCCCCCAGCAAAAAAAGGTGGAAGATCCACCAAAGGAACCAATCGAGAAACCGAATGGAGCATCAATGCCGGAACTAGACGACAAGCAAGAGGGATGGACAGAGGTAGTGAAGAAAAGGAAAAGGAAATCTTCCGAAACCACTCAAAAATCCACTTCTGCCACCCCAGACCAATCTCCTGCACAGCTGACCACTAAGGATCCTGAAACAAAAACGCACTTGGTGAAACATCTTCCCTGCGCCTAAACAGGAAGAAGAAACAACCAATATAATCAACTATTGAAGAACTAATGGAAGTGCTGGAGAATAAAAAAGAAGATCGGACAGCACAGAACGAAAATAAAAAAAAAGAATTCAAAAAAGTGATCTCCCGGCCCATTTCTAAAAAACAATTCTGAGGAACCATCACACATTTCCCACCAGTCTCTGGAAAACTTCTCCAGTCTCAATCTTTGCACACACCTTAACCCTCCCCGACCTCCGACAGCCCATCCATTCGCTCTGTTCCCTCGCGTTTAGAAATAAGGGAGGAATCCTCCACAAAAAAAAGAATATATATATATAGAACAAAATCGTCCGAGTCAAAATGTCAAATTTCTTCGGAACTTGTTGGGGAAAGTTTATGCGCAATCGGAGCTGTAAAAGAATTTCAGCTCCGAAAAACACTTAAGCCTCTCCTTAACCTGAAGACGGTCTATGACAAGCAGGTGTCAAAGCCATGAAGCTTTAAGGGGCACTCATGGTGACCACCTTCGTCCGCTCGCCTGGTAGCCGCTCTAACCAGATGTGGCGATTTCTGAATATTCTGTTAGCTGTGTTGAAGCACTCGTCTCTCTCATGTCAAATGTGAATTTTTTCAGTAAGGGTCCTTATATATGTTCATCCATCCCTTTATAGGGCCCTAGAAGTGATTTTTCCACTGGATATCGGGATTTTGTCCAGAGACGGCTGAGGGACGACTGAGCCCGGTACTGGTTCTCTGAGACTATCCACCGGCATGCTTACGCCGAAGGATT
This sequence comes from Sepioteuthis lessoniana, assembly GCA_963585895.1. Lineage (NCBI taxonomy): Eukaryota > Metazoa > Mollusca > Cephalopoda > Myopsida > Loliginidae > Sepioteuthis > Sepioteuthis lessoniana. Next base: position 45,633 of record CAUZXS010004100.1, read on the forward strand.
TCGAGACCATTGTAGACAGTGAGTAAGTACTGTGAATCAAGATGTCTCTAAACCTTGCCAGTGTGAATATTAGGGGACTGAGTGATCTCAGCAAGTGTTCGCGCTCAGTGGGTGAACCCTTGAACCTTAGAGTGAATGCTGTCGCAGTGCAAGAGACTCACTTTATTTGCGCAGCTGACTCTCGGTTGCTGGAGAATGACTGTCGTTTTTTTCAGCATAAGAGGGCCACTTTAGCGTTTAGGTCACTTTGATTGATGGACGCAGCCTTGACACGAATGTCAATCTTTTTTTGCTGTTGACAGGGGCTGATTGGTTGTGGCTGATTTAGCCGTTAAAGTTTTCGAGTTTCCGGTGGTTGCGGGGTATGTGCCCAATATCGCTGCAGAGAAACGCTCTTTTTTTCGACGTTTGAGGCCGTTTCTAGACGAACTGAAGCGGCTAATTCTAGTGGATGATTGGAATGCGTTCCTTGAGCCCAAGATATATTATGCCTGGTGGAGGGCCAGTGGGTCGGATAAGTGTGAAAGTAGCCTGATCGACTTTCTGGCCGTGCATGACTTGGTTGACAGGTTTTATCTGGATCACCCAGGGCGGTAGATGTGGACGTGGCTAAATAATTCACCCTCTGGCAAGATTCGCACTTATCTGGAGAGAGTGTTAGGAGAGCCGACATTGAATTCGTTTCTTGTCCCACGTTCCACCGGATAGGACAGACTGACCCTAGACTTGTTAGTGCTAGTTTGCGGTCAGCCAATTAGCCGACCTTGGCAAGCTACCGGAAGTTCAATACCACCTAACTTGAGTTACAGGACTTCCGTTAAGATGCGGGGGAAACTAGCTCAGCGAGCGTTAGTGGGACTGGTTTTTTGGAATAGTTGGTGGGTATCCTTTAAGTATAGACTTAGGGATTTCGCCATCAATTACGGCACCAGGCTTACTTTAGATTGGGCCAAGAAGGTGAAATCCTTAGAAAATAGACCTTCTCCGGCAGTGGAAGTGGGTATTCCCAAGCAGTAGATTTAGCTTAGGGAGACCTTGAACATGAGGCTACAAGGGCTTTGTAGTTTGATCTAGGCTAAGTAGAATTCCCAACTAAGCCATGAATCGTAATGCGTTTGCTCTCGATGAATAGTTTCGAAGTTTCCCGTCAAGTCCTCGGATGGGCACGTGATTCGGTCGAACCGTGACATACGTTAATCGTTTCGGGCACATTTTGGAGATCGTTTTGCCCGCTTGCCTGATCTCCTAATACAGGACTTTCGCAGCTATTTATCCGACTTCTCCCGCTTTCTGGAGGCAGAAGTGGCTGGCTCCGAGGGTTTTTTTACGGAGTGGGAAATCCGTGATGCGTTCAAACAGTTCGGCCTCAGCATGTCGCCGGGACTGGATGGCTTCTTCTACAAAATGTATTTGAGTATGTCGTACATATTTGTCCCTATTGTGACGGATGTGTTCAACCTTTGGTTTGTCCAGGGAGACAACCCTGGTAGCATTACCAAGGGAGTGATCAAATTGCTGAAGAAAGGCGGCAGACATGTTTGGAAGGAACTAGTAGATTACAGGCCCATAACTCTGCTAAACACAGATTTAAAAATTTTGTCCCGGGTTCTAGCAAACTGATTGCAGCTTGTCAGTAATTTGATCGGACCTGAGCAGAACTACGCTGTGAAGGGAAGATCAATCCAAGACGACCTGCAATTGGTCTGCGGAATCCTAGAGGGAATAGAAGACTGCACTGAAGCTGCGCTGATCAGTTTAGTCCAAAGCCTTCGATAATGGGGATCATCGATTTCTAGCGGCGGTTTTGGAGGCTGCCAGATTCAAACTGGGGTTCCACAGATGGATCAGCATTCTGTACCACAGCCCCCAGACAGTAGTGCAGGTGAATGGAAAGCGCTCGGAGTCTTCGCGATTGAGCAGTCGGTGTGGCAGGGCTGCTCCCTGTCTTCTCTTCCCTACGTTCTTGCCTTGGAGCTTCATAGGTTTAGTGATAAGACAAATCCATCCCTGATCGTATTTCCACTTGAAGGTCGTGTCAGGGCAAGAGTCTCCGCTTTCGCCGATAATATCCTAGTTTTTGTGTCCAGCTGTTCGGACATAGAAGCTGTGAAGAAAGCAGTTGCAAGGTATGAGCAGGTGGCAGGAGACAAGGTTAACTGATAAGAGCGAAGGTCTGTGGCTGGGTGCTTGGAGGGGTGGCTTTCCTCTACCTGGACCCTTCCACTGGAGCGACGGACCTGTTCGCATCCTTGGGGTGTGGTTCGGATCGGACTTCCAACGGGAGCGAAATTGGTCGGAATACAAACAAAGGTAGAAGCGCAGGTGTCGACCTGGCTTCGAAGGCGTTTGTTCTTAAAGGGCAGGACTGAAGCGTGCGCCACATACGTCTTCCCTGTGATCTTTTACCGATTGTCCATACTCCCCCTGCCTGTGGGTCCTCAGGGAGGGAGCTGAAACAATTACTCTCTAGATTGCTCTGGGAAGGTCGAAACCTGATGGTCCGTTGACAACATCTTTGCAATGGGAGCTTTGGATTGCTTTATCTGGAGAGTCATTATCTCGCTGAAAGATTAGCTTTTCTGGGTCGATCTCTGACGAAGAATACGGTGTCGGAACAGAAAGTGAAGAAGGCATATCCTCGTCTAAAGTCCAACCCCAAAGCCGAGAGCTGTCCTAGGCCGACGGGTGAAGTACCGTTCTTTCCCGAATGCCGCAAGGCCCTTCTTAACCTTCCTGGATCCAGTGATCTCTCACGGTCTAGGAAAGAACTATTTCGGGAGTAAGTTGTGGGCACCGCTTCGGATATACTCGAGGAGTAACTCGGCTGGTCGATATATGAGATTCGCTCCCAATGGAATTAGGTGCCATGTTCGGGCTTCTTGAACAACTCGCACACCTGGCGGCTCGTTCGAAACGTTTTACCCTTCACCGGCTGGGCTTTCAAGACGAGGTTTTCAGATATGCCCGATTGCGCTTGCTGTAGCATTGGTCTGGAAGAAACAGCATTGCACGCCTTCTTCTACTTCGATCGAGTCCGCCCGTTTTGATGTCATGTTGGGGAGTGGACTGCCAGCATTGATCCCAACCAGTTAGTGCTACTCAACGTTGGTTACGCCGTGGACAATGTTGAGCCTCAGTGGAAAGGTGAGAAACGGGTGGTGTTTATCGAAATCCTAGCTGTGCCCCGAATGGTGATTTAGGAGACGCAAAAGAAAGGATTGTTTGACAGTGCAATTTTTTCTATTCACGATCTGGTTCTTTTATTTACGCATCAGCTAAGGGTAAAAATCCGATCCGAAAGAAAACGCGTGGGCCGCATAACATTCAACAGAAGGCGTGTGCAAGCAGCAAGCTTGGTTGTACGAAGGACCAGGTCCTTCGGGATCCCACACCAAGTAATCTTGGCCTTTATATGTTTCGGTCTACCCCTGGTTAGCAGTGTGTTGTGTGTCATTGGCCCCGTCATTTAGTTTCCAAGATCTTCCCATCTCCAGTTTTTTGCACCCCCGTTTTACTCGATCCCAGTCCGATCTGTCTCACTTTACCGCTCTGGTCAGCGCCCCTTCTTCCCTGATACTTTGTTTTATCCTAATCGTATAATTCCCTTCCCACCTCGGGGCTGTCCAGCTTGTTCCCGAGTCGCGATAAACAGTCGGCGTCCCAGTTTTAGAAATGGGGTTAGGTGGGTAACTAGACGGGGATTTTTGTTTAGTTTATTTTTCTGATGTTTTATATTTAAATGTTTTGTTTATTTGCCCATTTTTTTTTTAAAACTGTATGCATTTTTCACATTTTTTTTACATAATATTGTATTACAAATTCATCATCATAAAAAATTGTAAACATGCGGTTTTAAGTAGGCTGTCATAGAGAAAATGTTGTATTAGGGTGAATCCAGCGCGTCTGAGGAAAATGAATGATTTTTATTGTACTGCGTGAATGGGGCAGTGATTGTTGCTAGCTAGGGTTCCTTAAAAAAGCATGAGGACTCTCTCCTCTTCACCCAAAACTCCTGTAGAAGACTTGAGCCTCAAAACAAATTTTTATTTTACATAAGAGTAGGTAGCAAGAGCTACACCGGCGACATTGTATTATTTTTTTTACTGTAATAATTAACTTTTATTCTTCTCACTTGCTATGTAATTGGCTTACACATTTTATGTCCTTTTCCGAAGACATAACAACTTGGCTCCCCGGTTTTCGAGGAGTCGATATAAAAAAAAAGTTCACGCGGAGGATTTGTAAAATATTCAAGCGCCAACTTACGATTGTCCTCCACCCAACGGGGATTTAACATTTGAAGATTTAGAAAGAATTTCAGTGGGAGGAATTGTATAATTATTTAAACGAGAAACTTTACGCTGACTTGACAACTGAACGGCGAAGAAATTAAAAAAATTGATTTTTTTTTAAATACATACTCTGTTCTCAACACAACATTCTGTAAAACGATGGGCGCATAAAAGATTTACAGAAAATAAAATTGTTCGTCTAAAACAACAAGGAAATCGAACGGATTACTGCAGAACCTTGATAAAAGACAAAAGTTCAAAGGATTACTTGTATTTATCGTATGATTATTCTAAAAATGACATCGTAATTCAAATTTTTCATGTTTATTACTTCACGTGAAGAAAGAAAAAGAAAAATGGAAACAGTTACTCGAATTACTATTTCATTAAAAAGAAACTAGTCCTATAAAGTAATTCAGAAGATTGAACAAAAGACAAAACTCTGAAATTGAGGAGGATTATTCGTAAAAAGAAGAAGGATTTCAAAGTGGCAATGCTTTAAATAGTTAAATTTCAACAAGAGCAACACCTTACAAGAAAAGAAATGAAGAATAACAGTAAGAAATTAAAAGGCACACTGATTTGAAACAAAGAAGTTTTAAGAGATGTTTCTACGAACTCTGGAAGAATAGAAATTCTGTTGGAATTAGCTAACAAGGGACAGAATGAGGTAAGTGAACATTCTTTTTCATAACATGCCATATGGAATGCCACTGATAATTTCATATGAAGAAGACATAACCTTTTCATCGTATTTTAGAAGGCCCGAAGGTTTGTACAACACAGACTGTTAAAACTGGGATGACTCTTAGAATATTCGCTTACTTCTTCGTAAATCATGAATGGCAGAGAACACAAAATTTGGTAACTCCATCTTACTGAAAATAACTAGTGATTACCTTCAGTAAAGCTGTAAAATTCCTTCCTAAATTGTTCAATCAAAACTTCCCTATTTCAATAAAAAAAATCATGCCGGCCCCTGAAAATGTACGTTCACTTCAAAGTTTTCTCAGTTTGGCCAATTATATCAACTTTTTTATGCCAAATATGCACAACTTCTGAGCCTCACTGAATTAACAACCGAAAAGAGAGAAAAATTAAAAAGATTAAAGAAAATTAAGGAAGCACTCACATCGAATTTATTCCTGACTCATTACAACCCAAAACAGGAGATTATGGTGACTAGTGATGCAAGCTCTTATTGTATTGAAGTCTGCATCCTACATAAGTTTCAGTACGGATCTTTCTTGAACGCTATTCCCAGCAGGAAAAAATTTACTCTCAAACTGAGAAAAAATCACTCGGGATTATATTTGCAGTCACAAAATTCCATAGATTTATTCATGGAAGACTTTTCACACTACAGGCAGACCACAAACCATTGCTCACTATTTAGGGCCCACTAGCTCATACGGCAGATAGGCTGCAATAGTGGAGCACCATTCTCTTGAGCTACAACTTCAAAAGAGTTTCTTCCATCAGCAAAATTGAGTCATGCTAATAGAATTTCTAAGCTCATTCCAATATACAAGGAACCATTAGAAGACAGAGTAATTGTCTCCAAACGGGAAGAACTGGAGAACAATAATATCCTATTCAAAGCTCTGAAGGATCTTCCACTTACCCTTGACGAAATCAAGAGAAAAGCGTTAGACAACGAATTTATAAAAGATATGATAGACAGAATAAAATACTAGAACTAACAAAAAAAAAAGACATGTACTCGATCTGTAACTGTATACTCATTATCGGCGCATAAGTGGTAATACTCATATCACTCCAGAAGTGAATTCTGAAAGAATTCCAAGACATCATGGAATTTCATAGATAAAATGCATGATGAGGAGTTATGTTTACAGCACAAAGATATACAAGAACATAGAGAACATAGTAAAGTCCTGTAAAGGCTGTTCTATGACCTCGAAAGCACCACCAATAAAATTTAGTCCTTGGCTAAAAACCGACCGACCGAGGTCGTTACTCCATATATATTTCGCTGACCCACTTGGTGAGAATTGTTACTTAACTGAAGTGGACAGTTTTTCGAAGGAGTTAATGATATTGAAATGCAAAAAAATAGAACACAGAAACAGTAATTAATTTTCTACACGAATTATTATATAATACCAGAGAGTCCGGTAGTATTTGGTAATGTCTGGATAACAGCCACTCCTTATAACGGAAGCCAATACTATTGTGAACTGTATTCTTACTCTATCACTAATCCTATGTTCCTACAACTAACCGTCTCTCTCTCTCTCTCTTGTAAATACTCTTTCCTGTAAATATAACTATTTCCTCACATCTCGTGGTTTGTCTTATTATTATTACTACTTGTGTTCACTAACCAAGACACAACAAATAGCATAATTGAAAAAAGGATCGGGAATATGATCTACCTGGTCATATGACTAAAATTTGTCCATAAAAGGAACTTAAACCAGATAAAAAAAAAACAGCACTCGAATGTCGATGAGAACAACCGTCCTGAGGAAAAACCCATGGACATCATGTTCAACACATTTCATATGTCGGCACTCACAACAGCTCCTGAAGTAAGGAGACAGTCATAAAGAAAACGGTGAGAAACGGAAATAATGGAAGTTAATCAGAAAATTAAAAAAAAAATATTGATCCATCCGGAGTAAATCTAAAAAGGAGGTGTTATGTTATTATCCTAATTTTCGATACACAATGGACTCTTCCAGTAAAGATATAATATTTGACTGTAATCCACTTAAAATGTAGGTAACAAAAGCTACACAGACGACATTGTATGTATTAATTTAGAGTAATATATAACCTTTATTCTGCTCTATTAATACCTTAATATCTTACTTATTTTATGCCATTTTTCGAGACTTAAAAAATCCAAATCAGATCCTGGAGGAAAGAAACGGAGGACCAAAACTGAGATGAAAACCTAAATCTGCATTATAGCTGATAGGCTGCTATTCTTTCTCTGAAAAAGAATAGGCCTACAATAGTATGTGAAACATGTGAAATTTTTCATAACTTTGAAGGACAAAGGCCAACTGAGGGTTAAATATGTTTTCTTTTACTATATTCTATTCGAAAATGCATGAAAGATTTTATTTTTTTTATAAAAGCAGTGCTATATATTATGTGTGCTTTAAATTCAAAAGGACAAATACTGAAATTTCAAGTAAGAGTCGAACCTTGTAAAAAGAGGTATAAGATGCTAATATTTTGGGAGTTTATCAGAATTTGAAAACCAAAGTCAGAGTAAGGTTAGAATATTTTGGGAATTTCATGTTAGTTGACGAAATAGAGAGAGAGAGAGAGAAAGAAAGAAAGAAAGAAACGGAATAATTGAATGACCCTTTCCTCGAAGCGCTAGAAAACACGTATATATCTGTATAAAAGAAGAAAGATTTAGGACCCCAGGCAACAATAGAATGAACGGGCTGTGATAAAAAATGAAAGCGGCTACCAAAAACAAGGCAAATCCTCTCTACCTTTGGCAGAGGTCAACTGACGGTTGGATATTTGTAACTTTTACAATATTGTCATTTTAAAATGCATGAAAGATTTTTTTTTTGTAAAATCACTGCTGTATATTACCTATGCTTTAAATGCAAAAAGACAAATACTATAATTCTAAGTAACAGTTGAACATGGTCTAAAGAGATAAAAAATGCAAATAATTTTGGAATTTATTAGAGTTTGAAAACCTAAGTTAGCGTAAAAATAGAATGCATATAGGACTCTAATGAAATTTTTTAAAAAAGTAATTGTGAACTTTTCTAAGTTAAAATTTAATACAGGCAGGATGGTGAAAACTTCTTTCTCGAAACTCATGGGAAGCCATATGTTGGACGGAAAGGCAGGTGGATAAACCCTATGACTGGTCAACGTCATACCTAAACAGGTTCTAGGCATTCCAATCCAACGGGACAACGGTCAGGATTAAATAGTTCGATCGGGAAACTACTGTTGGTCCTTCTATAAGAGTTGCTTCTATAAATGAGAATAAAAGTACAGCCATCGAAAGATTACCATTATTCACACTCAAACCACCTGTCCAAACCACCTCGCTTTTCGCGCGGATAAAAGAGGGGCTCGTCCTGCTGAGATTGGAGCCGTGGCCACAGTTTTCGAAAAATCAGCTACATAACTTAAACTAAAGCAAACATTACTAAAATGTAAACGCACAATACAAATAGCGACATTTATCGTTCGAAATTTGAATAAAATAGGCCAACTACAGAAGCTGAATTCTAGGGCGATAGATCATAACATGAACATAATATACATACAAGAGCAGAGATACATTCACAGCGAATATATCAAATATCATGACACTGGAAATGGATGGACGTTTGTCTCTGCATCTGTTTGGAAAAACTATGTTAATGCCACGATAGGAGTTGTAGGTATTTTTATATGACCACTAAATAGCATCGAGAAAATACAACCGAGGATGATAGTTACTTTTACTGGCAATCCCAGCGCAACAATCATCTGCTACAGACCTACCAATGTTAGTAAAGAAACTGACCTCATAGCCTTCGATAACGAGCTATCCTCTCTTGTTCGTTGCATTCCGAAACACAACGTTCTCTTCATCGGTGGATACATGAATGGCGAAATTGTTAAAAACGTAAACAAAAAATTCAGCTTATATGACTCGTCAAACAGAAATGGGAAATATCTAACAGATTTCACGATAAAAAATAGATTAACATGCCTCAATACAAAATTTCAGAAAAGAAAGGGAAATCTATGGACATACACCTACGTAAGTAATACCAAAGTACAGACAGACTACGTTTTTATAAATAAGAAATGGAATAATAGTACATTGAATTTCGGGGCATATTTCTCTTTCGAGGGTGTGTCCTTCGATTACCGAATTGTCACGGTAAAGATACGATGGAGCCTACGAAGGAATGCGCCCCGAACAATAACAACCGTACTCTATGACTGGTTCCTGCTTAACAACTGGGATATTAGAGATAAATATACGATAAAACTAAGAAACAAATGCAATTCATTTCAGTAGATAGCAGAAACACCTACTCCGAATAACGAATATGAGAATTTCTTCAATGCCCACTTAGAAGCAGCAGCAGAATGCATACGAACTGAGCTAACCTAGAGTCCCCTGGGAGACATTAGCGTTTATAAAAACGTCTGCAGACGTGAAAGCCACTTCCAAATTCAATAGGAGGAAACCAACCAATATCAATGACATGAAACTTAAGAAGGCACAAAAATAATTAGCTAAAATATACCTAAAATAACAAACAGAATAAATACAAAATCAGATCAATAAGATTAGCGACTCGGTTGAAGATAGACAAGCTATGATACCATAGCAAACGGTAAACAAAGTAAGCAGAAGGAAGAGCGCTGCAAAAGCTAAACTGAAAGCTACCCGCCAAGAAGAACGAATAAACCTGTGGCAACAATTTTTCTAGAATTCACTCGGAAAACCTCCGAAAGTTACGCATGAAGCAATCAAAAAAATATTTGGAATCAACTAGACATCAAACTAAGACAGTTTGCGGAAGAAGAATTCAAGTCAGTACTAAGAGAAATAGGAAAGCAGCAGAACTTGATGAAATACACCCAGAAGTATGGAAGACAAGGGAATTCGTTGTCATACTGCTCCGACTCTGTAATGCCGTATATAACTAAAATACAATTGACAGATGGTCAAAGGGATGAATCTTCCATTTCCCTAAGAAGGGTGACATCGGAATAGCCAAGAACTACTGAGAGATAATCCTTACAGCCATAGCGGCCAAGATCTACAATATACAACTACACAACCGCACAGAACATAAAATTGAGAAGACACTTAGGAAGAACCAAAATGGCTTTCGGAGAAATCGATCCACGACATCACAAATTTTAGCTATCCGTCGAATTCTTGTAGGTGTACATGCAAAAACAAAAAAAACAAAAAAAAAAACCTTGACACAATAATATTATTTGTTGACTTCTACTAGGCCTTTGACCCCATACACAGAGGGAAGATGGAGCAAATACTTTTTGCCGACGGCCCACCAAAAGAAACCGTCAAAGTCATAATGATACTATATAAAAATACGTCTGTAAAAGTCCGCTACCAGGACTTCGACATTGTAGCAGGCGTTTTGCAAAGAGACACATTAGCCCCATATCTGTTTATCATCTGCCTAGACTACGTGCTTAGAACGTCTATTGACATAATGAAAGATAATGGTTTAAAGCAGGCTAAGGAAAGTAGCAGAAGATACCCCGCATAGACAATTACGGACGCGGACTACGCCGATGACATAGCGCTTCTGGCAAATACATCCGCCCAAACCAAATCCTTACTACATAGTCTGGAACGAGCAGCTACTGGAATTGGCCTCTATGTCAACGCAGACAAGACGGAATACATGTGGGTTAATCAAAGAGGCGACATCTCCACACTAAATGGTAGTTCTCAGAAACTTGTAGACAATTCACCAACCTAGGAAGCAGCGTCTCATCAACCAGGAAAGACATCAACACGCGACTAGCAAAGGCATGGGCCGCTATCGATATGCGATGTGTCATATGGAAGTCAGACCTGACCGATAAATTAAACGCAGTTTTTATCAAACAGCGGTCGCGTCGATACTGCTACATGGATGCACTGCATGGACGATAACTAAACGTATACAGAAAAAGCTTGTAGGCAATTATACAAGAATGCTACGAGTAATACTGAACAAGTCCTGGAGGCAACACCCAACAATGCAGCAGATATACGGCCACCTACCACCCATCTTGCAAACTATCCAAGTAAAATTAACTAGACATGCGGGTCGCCGCTTGAAAAGTGGGGACGAAATCATAAGCGACATACTGATGTGGACCCCTTCACACGGACGAGCAAAGTAGGTAAATTAGCTAGAGCCTATATACAAAAGCTCTGTGCCGATACAGGGTATAGCCGTGAAGACCCACGAAGAGCAATGGGCGATAGAGATCGGTGGCAAGAGAGGATCAGGGAGATCTGTGCTGACAGCGCGACATGATGATGATGATGATGATGATGGTGTTCTTTTCCATGTTCATTTTGATAAGATATGATTCCTCAAGTATATTATATTTCATGGGTAAACTAGAAGAAACTAAACTGGAAATGTTAAAACAGACAAGAAAAGCAGAATTGTAGGTTTTATCGCATCAAAAGAAATAGCAGATACGTGTTTATTTTACAATCTTCTTCCAAATATTTCTGTTATGTTCTATTTGTGTGTTGCTGACATTTCAGGTACACTTTCTTCCATGGCAATATGTGTGGAGAAATCTAATACTTTCTACGTTATGAAATAAACAAGTTTTCCCATGTTCTCTTATGCTTGTTTGTTGTCTGTCATAGTACATTTTCCTCATCATAATGGGTCGTCAAATATATATATTTCTCACATTATGAAACAATATCATCATCCTCATAATGTCGCACTATCAGCACGGATATTCCTGACCGTCTCTCGCCACACTTCCCAATCGTCCATTGCTTTCGGTAGTTCATCAGGACTACATCCCGTATCGGCACAGAGCTGCTGTATGTAGGTTCGAACTGGACATCCTGCCTTTGCTCATCCATGTGCAGGGGTCGACAGGGGTACATCACTCACGAGCTAATCCCTACTTCTCCAGCAGTGTCCCACGTGTCTGCTTCGTCTAATTTTGATTAGGTGGCCGTATAACTGCTACTTTGTGGGGTGTTGTCTCCAGGACTTGTTCAATATTGCTCTCAGGGGAACTACTGCTGCTCATCTATAAGGTGTGCTTCTGCGGATGAGAATAAAATATAATAAATCAGCCATTGAGAAATAACCATGACCCACATTAAAACTATGAAACAATATAAATTCCCAATATTCTCAAATGTGAGTTAATTTTCTTAAATATCAGTCAGTCACACCCCCATCACAATAACTTTTTGAAACAATCTGATGAACATTTCATGAATATTCTTATTAAGATATCTTTATGTATATAAAGCTGAATTCTTTCTAATTTTGAGCTTTTGATCATGAAGTCAAAGCGACTAAAATATTAAAGTACGTTTACCCTCCATGTGCCGAACCACGGTCTGGGGTAAAAGACAAATTAAAAAGTAGAAGAAAACGATTTGTAAGAAGGAAAATTGTTCTTCCACGTGTAATTGGCAATTAGTTTGCAAGCTGCATTCTTGAGACTCTACTTTAAATCATGTTTTGCAGAATACTACAATCATTGAGTCTCCAAAACATTGCGATCAGTCAAGGAACACTTTTTTCTGTTTTTTCTTCGTTTTGACAGCATCACAAAAATCATCTATCTTCGTTGCCTTTACAGCAAGAAATAAATATAATTTGCGTTGTGCTCTTCTTCTGAGGTTTTTATAATAAAAAGTTGCTTCTTAGATTGTAAATGTGTGGTTTTCGGAAAGAATGAAAAGATAAAAATGTTTTTCTTGAAATAATTCATGACACTAGAAATCACGAGAAGGGAAAATTTCCGTTGTTAGATGTACTGTTAGTGGATAGAGTGTTCGCCAATGATCCGGGAGACCTGGGTTCAGTCCTAGTCGCCTCATACCAGAGACTTTAAAAATGATACTTGAAACCTCCTTGCTTAACACTCAGCAATAAAAGGTACGTATCAAGAGTTAAGTGAAATAATCCAGGAAAAGGAGTAGCGCTCTCCCCTACACCTCGGTGTAGTAGCTATTAAAAAGTGAGCCTTCTGGGTGTCCTCGGATACGGTCCCAGCATCATCATTATCATCATCATCAAATCATGATGATAGCACGGAGTTCCCTGACTCTTTTTTTTCGCTACTCGTGTCTATTAGCCATCGCTCAAGGAAATTCTTCTAGCCTGTATGCAGTGTTTGCACAGAGCTGATGTACGTAGTGCATTCAATAAGTTTCCAGACTTTTTTGGTGTAGGCATTTAAAATTGTCGTAGACTCTTGAAAATTCAGAATGTTATTGCTATACATCTTATGAGATGACTGACCAATTGTTATGATTTCAGCTTCAAATGAACAGCTACAGCAGGAATTGGAATACACCCTACTAAAGTCTGATTGTCACAGTTGGTGAATTTCAAAAATGCAATCTAGACGTGAGAATACTTTAGAAGAACGATATGCAAAAAAATTATGTATTAAACTTGGAAAAAAATGCCACAGAAACCAATGGAATGATTCAGACTGCTTTGGGACCATCTAACATGAATCGAGCATCAGTTTTTGAGTGGCATAAGAGATTTAAGGAAGGCAGGGAGTCTGTGAGGGATTATGAGTGGTGTGGGAGGAGTAAGGAAGTCAATACACCAGAGTTGATCGGCCAAACAGTTAGTGTTAGGGTTAGTATGATGAGGTTCTAAGGGAGTTCAGGAAGAGATTCCGTCGGAAGAGGCTAGCACTCTTCGAATCGGGTCAGTGGCATTTCCATTAGGACAATTCACCAGTCAACAACCCCATCCTTGTCACAGACTATTTGACCTAGATGGGCATCAAGACCGTTCCTCAGCCTCTCTATAGTCCAGACCTTGCTCCCTGTGACTTTTGGTTATTCCCTAAGCTCAGAGGCTGTCGTTATGAGACAACTGGGGAGATGAAAGAGGCTGAAACGTAGGTCATTGACTCGCTCACACAAGAGGACTTCCATGGGGGGCTTCGAGAAGATGTTGGAACGGTATCGCATGTGCATTTTAGCTGGAGGAGATTACTTCGAAGGGGACTAGAGTTTCATGTATGTACTATCAATACAAGTGCCCATAAGAAATGACATACTGAATTTTCAAGTGTCTATGACAATTTCGAATGCCTGTACAAAAATGTCTGAAAACTTATTGAATGCGCCACATATAATAAAAAATATTTTAATTAAAAAAAAGTAGGATTTTAATCAAATCCCACAATTGCCGGAGACAATACAACGACACCCAAATAAAAGCATTCTTTCGTGTACACATATATATATATATATATATGTAAATACATTACTGATGATTTTACTTTTTATGTTGAGCTAGAATACAAGCAGACGTCCTTGTTTCACTTCTTTCATGGACATGATGGCATATTTCTAGTGATAGATTTTCTTGGAATCGCTTCTTCGCATATCAACCTTTGTAGGTTATTTAATGCCAATGCTATTCTCCTAGAAGAACAGTAGTGGTACTATTTAACCAATAGCTGGGAGGATAAGGGGGTTAATACCTTTCCCAAGGGTATTTGCCCTAAAGTGAACGTAATAGCGCGACTGGAGTACGAACTCGCGTACTACGATTCCGCAGTCCATCGCTTTAACCATTACACCACGAGGACACCCCCTAAGAATATTGATAGTATACGTGCATGACGCGAATTAGCATTTTACATATTTACTTATTTTGCTCGGTCTTTCTTCACTCTCTTCATTATTTTGATTTTCTTCCTTTTTTTCTTTGATCAGTTTATCTCTTTGATTTCTCTCCCTCTCAGTACTTTCTCTTTTGTCAGTAAATTCTTCCTAATCTATCGATATTTGATGGTTGTTCTTTCTTTCTTTTAGTCATTGTATTCTTCTTCCTCTTCTTCTTCTTCTTCTTCTTGTCAACGATTCATTTCTCTTACTGTTCGTGCTATTATTGTTGTTTTCTTCTTCTTCTTCTTCTTCTTCTTCTTCTTCTTCTTCTTCTTCTTCTTCTTCTTCTTCTTCTTCTTCTTCTTGTCAACGATTCATTTCTCTTACTGTTCGTGCTATTCTTGTTGTTCTTTTCTTCTTATACCTCGTTTACCTATTTTCGTTGTCTTTTTATTCCTCTATTTAGTTTCTTCTTCTTCTTCTTCTTCTTCTTCTTCTAGATTGTTCATCTTCAGTATTTTCCATTTGTCTCTTAAAAGTTGCTTGGGTTCAAAAACTCATTGGCGCATGAAAAACGTTCATCCCAATATAAACTTCAACGAGGCTTGTTCTTTGCCAAACCTTCGACGCCAAATTAGATGGAGATAGTGTTACGCGAAAGAGATTCCGTCAGAAAGTGAAAGTAGAGTTTCCTTCCAGTCGGTTGCAAACAGCTTTTGTCAGACGGTCTGGGTCGTCTGTCATGCCCAGACAACCCGAAATCTACCATTTCCACACTGCCTCAGAAATTGAATTCTGAATTTAGGCGTTTTTTCATAGGAATAAGAATATCTTCGACATGGCCTTTAGCTTTTCTTATTCCTCTACAGAAATTCATCTTACATATCGTTCTGACTTCCACAGACTCAATAACCAGTATGTATTAATAATAATGTTTTTTTTTTATTAACTCTTCTACAAGGACATTTTTATATAGGAAATCGCTCGCATACTTTGGATCAAGGAGAAGAATTGTCTAGCTTCTTCGATATATTCCTTTTGAGTGGCCTGAAGCGGTTGGAATGGAGGCTGCAGACTGGAGAAATAACTTCCATTCAGGAGCTAGGAAGTGTAATAATAAGTTTCGCGTTGAACTTCCGAGAATCGAGACTTGAAAATTTAATCACAAAGTAAGTTACTAGGGTGAGTGAAAGTTTTTGCAATATTTTCGTACGTGATAGTTTGATACGTGTATATTACTTATCAGTCCTGTGTGGTTTGTCAATTCACGACCTCGACAAAAGCATACAGTGCTGACAACTTGTGCCTCACTATACCAAATTGTTGCAACATATTTGGTTTGGTTTGTTTATTTAGTTTAATGGTATATCAACTGTTGTGGATTATTTTGTGCTCAATGATTTGTAAGCGATTAGTTGTTGGTAGATATTTATGTTTATCAAGAGGTGCCCGTGGTGTAATTGTTATCGTCGTAGGAAATGGACACGGCGACACGAGTTCAAATCCTGGACGAGGCTGATTGCATTTCACATAGCACTAATACCCTTGGAAAAGGTATGAATCCAATTATTCTCCCTCCAGCTATGGGTAAATAGTAGGACAGACTGAGTTCTTCAGCCTTGGGGAGGCAACTAGTCTAGTAGAAGGAAAACTCTGAATTCAAACCTGTTAAACTCCGCTTAAAAATTGACCTTGTGTCATATCCTGCCCGAGCGGAGGGGTTGGTAAATAGGATCAAGAAATTATATGTGCTTCGTAAATCATATTGTTTTGTATGTTACTCTTTATATACATTCATATCTACGGCTTTGCTATCAAATCGATTCTTTATATCATTTTCTTTATAGCATTTATGTCTTCAAGAGGTTAGGTGTGTGCATTTAGTTAAGATACGCTCCATTATGAGTGGGACTAGGCATAAAATCCACATCGGTTGGTCATCTCATTTAAGCAAGTATGCATAAGTGAAATATCTGCAGCTAATGCGTACATGATATTGTGTTATTTCTTTCCTTATATTTCTTGAACTTTTTCTTCATTCTACGTGGTTCGGTTTGACAGTGCAAACGTTTTAGTATTATTTGTTGGTTGGTTGGTTTGTGGAATTTTAAGGCCTATCAACCTTTGTAGGTTATTTAACGCCAATCCATTTTATGTAAATAATCAATTCTATTTAAAACAATTCAGTTTAGCATGAGTACACAGTTTAATTGT
Organism: Sepioteuthis lessoniana; assembly: GCA_963585895.1. Taxonomy (NCBI): domain Eukaryota; kingdom Metazoa; phylum Mollusca; class Cephalopoda; order Myopsida; family Loliginidae; genus Sepioteuthis; species Sepioteuthis lessoniana. Next base: position 62,472 of record CAUZXS010004100.1, read on the forward strand.
CAAAATCATTTCAATTTCAAACTATTCAATTCATTCAAACAGTTATATATAACAATTCAGTTTCGTGTAAGTACAGTTTCGATGTCAAAAACAGTTCAATTTCAAACAATTCAGTTTAGCAATAGCAATCAGTTTAAATGTAAGTCCGGTTTAATTGTCAAAAACATTTCTATTTTAAGCTATTCAGTTTAATCAAACAATTCGTTTCAGCAGAAGTATGCTGTTAGTTCTATTTAACCCGTAGATAAGGCCCAATCAGATGCTACCACGCCGGGCCAGAGTGGACCTGGGAGCGATGGCAATGAAGGGGTACTCCGCATTCCCCAAACCTGCAGCATTACTGGAACCTCACCATCAGATTGTTTAGTGTCATATCGAGGGCACTCGTTGGGGGAGTCTTACCCCTCTGCAGAGAAGCAGTCGGTGTATTCTAATGCCCCAGCCGACTGGGCAAAGTATTATTTGTATGATTTCTATTATTGTATTATCATTCAACATAGCGATCTGAATTTGCTATTCGATAACGAATTTAATTTGCATGATAATTTTATCAATTGTCTGTTGATTTTTTTTTTTGTTTTTTTCGATTATTCCTATCCGTAATACAACTGATAATGAATCAGAAAATATTACATATCTTTTATTTTTATTTCCAGAAATGAAGTTATGTGTTAGGTCTCTATCAGAAATTCCTACATTGAACATTAAAGATAATAGTGAAGTGGGCGTCCTCGTGGTGTAATGGTTAAAGTGATGGACTGCGGAATCGTAGAAAGCGAGATCGTACTCCAGTCACGCTATTACGTTCGCTTTCGGACAAATACCCTTGGGAAAGGTACGAACACCCTTATCCTCCCAACTATAGGTTAAATAGTACAACTACTGTTTTTTCTAGAAGAATGTCCTTGGCATTAAATAACCTAAAAAGGTTGATATGCCATTAAACAAAGAAACCAACCTAATTTTGAAAGTTGTTCTACTTCTATTTTACTTGTACATACTGCAACTTAACTTTTCCTATTTGGATTTATCCATGAACAAATATGAATGTTCGAAGCAACTTTCTTTGATTTTCTTAAATTTCTCTTGGGAGGAAAGAGGTTTTGTGCTTTCTTTATGATATCCTTTAATTTTTAGCCTTATTCCTGGATAATTGGTCTAAGGTGGTAATGTCTGATATGTTTGTATTAGGAATTTTCGATATAGGTATTTTTTGTAGCTTTCTTGATGGTTTCCATCTTGATTTAAAATATTTCATATCATTCTATTTGTGTTGGTAGAGGTCTCTAAATTTTGGGTTAAATATGCTATTTTGAGCGAATTTCTTAGGTCTTCATTTTAGTCTTTTATGATACTGCTGTGCTAGTTTAATGCGTTTAATATTTAACAAAACGAATGGAGAAGAAGCTAGATGGCAATTACACAAGAATGCTGCGTGCAATCCTGAACAAGTCCTGGCAGCAACACCCCACAAGACACCAACTGTACGGCCACCTACCCCCTATCACGAAAACTATTCAAGTTAGACGAACCAGACATGCAGGACACTGCTGGAGAAGCAGAGATGAACTCATAAGAGATGTACTCTTATGGATCCCCACACATGGCCGCGCAAAAGCAGGACGACCAGCTCGAACGTACATTCAGCAGCTGTGTGAGGATACAGGATGTTGTCCTGAAGACCTACCTAGGGCGATGAACGATAGGGAGGAGTGGCGAGAGAGGGTCAGGGATATCCGTGCTACCAGCGCGATATGATGATGATGATGATGATGATGATGATGATGATGAATATTTAGAGGAGTTTGGTTTATCTACTGCCAATAGCTTTTCTATTAGAGATGTTCTAAATGTTCTGAGAGATAATCTTAAACCATTTATGATAGGTTAGGTTGAAAATTTTCTGATACGACTTCCTTGCTAATTGGTTCACGAAATTTTCAAAATCAAGTTTCGTTCTGATTGTATCTTATATAATTTCAGCAGTATTTTCTGATCAATTCCCAATTTGTGTGAGCTTCTATACTCAAGAGTTGTAAAGTTTTAGTACATTTTATTTTTAAATATTGAAAGTGTAGGATGACCAATAGTTTCTTATCAAAAATTGTTCCCTAGAATTTGAAATAATCCCCAACAGGATTATTATCCTCTTTAGTTGCAGTCTTCGATCATTACATAGGGTATTAGTGTTATGTAAAATGCAATCAGTCTCGTCCAGGATTTGAATACGTGTCGCCGTGTCCATTTCCTACGACGAAACCATTACACCACATACACCTCTTGTATGGCCTTTTTATCTGTTGCTGATCTTTCATTTAATGTAATATGTTTTAATGGTATGGCTTGGTCCTAGTGACAACACCTCACAAGACATCAACTATACGGCCACTTGCCTCCCATCACGAAAACTATACAAGTTAGATGAATCAGACACGCAGAACACTGCTGGAGTAGCAAGGACGAGCTCATAAGTGTTGTACTCCTATGGACCCCCACATATGGCCAAGCAAAAGCAGGACGACCAGCTCGAACTTACATACAGCAGCTATGTGAAGACACAGGATGAAACCCTGAAGACCTGCCAGAGGTGATGAATGATAGGGAGAAGTGGCGAGAGAGGGTCAGGGACATCCGTGCTGGCGGCACGACATCATGATGATGATAATGATGATGTTTTGGTATATAAGAAGTAAGTCTGCCGGCATATTCATGTCAGTATTCCTTTTTGGCCTCTTTTACTGTTTTGCATACATTTGCTCAATAAATTCTATAGTTGATCAGATTGGCAATCGTTAGTTATTTGGTCAATTCGTTCATTGCTACTTTTCGTAGTTTTCTTTCGTCTTTACGTTTATCATTGAAACAACATTTGTTTCATCTGCTTGGCGTTCAAATTTTCGCTTTCTTGCACTATGGCCATTAGATTTTCTAAGAATTCTACTTCGGTATTTATGTTTTCTGAAGTCAGTTCATCATTACATTGGTTTTCGGACGCCCAGTTGAATGGGGCTGTAAAATAATCTGAGTGCTTCTCGATAGGGAGGTAAGATACCCCAACAAGTATCCTGGATATGGCACTAAAAAATTTGATGGTGAGGTTCCAGTAATATTGGAGATTTGGAGAATGCGGGGTATATCTTCATTGCCATCGTCCCAAAGTCCACTCTGGCCAGGAGTGGTAACAACAGATAGTGTCTTATCTATGGGTCAAATAGGACTAAACTGTGTACTTATGCTTTGCTGAATTGCTTAAATTAGAACTGTTTTGACTTTTAAACAGCGTTCTTCTGCTAAAGTGAATTTTTTGAAATGGAACTGCTTTTGTATACTAAACTGAATTGTTTGAAATAGAACTATTTTGGTATTTAATTGTGAGTAAACAAAAGCTATACTGATACTAAACTGAAATGCTTGAATTAGAATTGTTTGACTAAACTGAGTAGTTTGAAGTATAAGTGTTTTTGACAAGTAAACTGTGTACTTATGCAAAGCTAAATTGTTTGAAAAAGGAGTGTTTATTTGTACAATAAAGGCTTTGATATTAAATAACCTACAAAGGCTGAGATAAACAAACGAACGAACAAACAAACAAACATTGGTTTTCGAAGTTTTCACAGTTTGTTTTCTTCAGGTTCTACCAAAAAAAATGTTTCCTAATCAATTCATTATTTTAAAGTAAATCAATAATCCCTATCATCTGTATCATAATGGACGCTTCAGGGCAAATCAAGATAAAGGGATCACTCATTGTTTGATTAATAATTGATAAACTGGATTAACCTGTGTTGGTGTTTCTTTGATTAAGTAGGCTTAGGCTGTTGTAACTTATAAATTTGTCCATGGCTCTAGCTTTTCTATTTGTTTCCTAGTATTCCCATGTGGTGTTACGACTGTCAAAGTCTTCAAAGAGGATGAAGGGTTGGTGTAATTGACTAATTAGTTTTTTCGATTTTACCAAGGTTTATGAGCTCATATTATGGAATATACAAAGATCATACGGTTTTGTTTTATGCAGTGTAGTTCTTGTAGCAATTGCATGTAGTTGAGTTTTCCTACTAATTTTACTCTAAGGGTATAACAGTTTGTTTTGTTTTTTTATGCGGATACACCTCCTGAACCCCCTAGTTCTGTGTTGTAGATTTGGTTGCATCGTTTATAGATTTTTTAATATTCAAGTTATTTTTTTCACGTAAGTTTCTTGTAGACAGATTACGATAAGAAGTTAGTTATCAGTAATAGTTTGAGTTTTGTTTAACGGCAAATCAACCCCTGTCGGTCATTTAATGCCAAAATTGTCTTATACGCTGTAATTTTATTTCATTCCATCGCAATTGCATTGAATTATTCAGTATTGCGTGTTTTATTTTTGTTCGAATTTTATGATTCTAATAAACTTGGTTAATTTTTTTTTATTTATGTTTGTAGATTTGTTTGATTGGGAAGTGTCATCTATTCTCTCTGGTTCACGCAAATGTTTCGATTTAGAAAAAAATATTGTGGACGATCGTCCATTTTTTCAGGATACTCAAATCTGTATTGATTTTTTTTTATAGAGGGCGTTTGATTGAATTTAATTTGTATTTTTTTTTACTATTTTTTTTGTTGAGTGTGGTGTTTCCCTTTTTTTGCCGTGTTATTTATTTCAAAACATTTTGAGTGTATAGATGATCTTTGTTCTTTTTTTTTTTTTTTGTGGTATTTTTAGGTAGATATTTGAGGTTATGAATAAATATTATTTGGGCTGTGATAAGCTTCTTTTTTGGGGTGGGAGTATTTTGTTGAATTTTGGTTTTGTTTTATAGATTTGTGAAGGGTTTAATTTTTTAACCACTCAGAAAACTTTGGCCAATCATATAGACGCAATTGAACCTTTTATTTGTCTGGTTGTTTGTTGTTGCCGATTCGGTTCGCTTTCAGTATCACAGTAGGGTATATGGCCACTTTCATATGAAATTCAACTGTTTTCTTGTCTCAAGAAACATTATTTTCATTCTGAACTTTATCTCTATAAGTTCCCTCTCTTATTTTTTTTATATATTCCACATGTTATTGAAAATTCAGAATGGTTTTCTTAGAAGTTCGAACATTCTTTTTCATCGGAAATTTTTTTCTCTATGTTATTTGGGGTCTCTTCAGCCGCACCTTTCACACGTCGGACGTCTCTAGCAGACTACCTTGTGGTGTCCAATACTTTGACATTTAAATCCCTTCAAAGGTGATGGTATGTATTGTACTATTCTTTCGGGGTGGTATCCAGTCTTCACTTGAATGGGTATCGTTGTTTTGTCAAATATCAAAATGTAAGTGAGTATTTGTATTTCTTCTCTATCCTTTGGAATTGGTATCGTTTTGTCGTCCGAGACGCCTTCCTTTCATTAGGCTGATTTTATTTCCTCTCTTGTAGTAAAAGATAAATTGTGGAAAATTTAGAATTCAATCAAGTTTTTCAGCATTTTAATTTTTATGTATTTATCCCCCGCACGATCAGGATGCGAAGCAAGTTCAATTTTAAGGAGGTTTAACATTTTTTAAATCAGAGTTGCCTTTCCCTTAGATTGATTCATATATCAAAGTTATAGAGTCCAGTATACATTGTTATTTACCTAATGCTATTAGGGATATGTGATGTGCGAAAAGCCTCATCGAGGATTTGAACTCGGGTCTCTGAGATCATTTTCTTACCACTATATCCATTATATCACGGACACTTCTTTGATGTTTATTTTATTATTCTTCTTCGATAAAAATAATCGCGCTTATGATTTTTTTCACAATGTGAAGATTTGCTTTGTTAGAAATTGTTTTTACTATCAGAACAGGAGACATTTTGGATAAAGCTGTGTCTTTTACTCTCACCAGTCTATGTTACTAATAAATTCTGTTTGAGCTTTTCGTTCTCAAATCAGATTCGGAAGAGCTTCGTCTGGATTTTTGTTTTAGTACTTATACGTTTAATTCGTGGTTTTACTTGTCCTGAGTTCCATGCAGTTCAACTTCTGTTGGGAATTTTCATTGTAGAAACCCATTCGCCTTAGTTGAGAGGGGAATGCATCTCTCAGAATACTCGTGTCCGGATTAGAATTTTAAGCCTCTTCCAATTACAGGCTTTTGGTACTCATCTATTTGTGCCCTAAGATTTAAGAGTTGCCAAAATTATGATTGTCATGACGCTATTGATCCTCAATCGCCACCTTCTAGAATATTTGTCTGTTTGACACAAAGGTTTATAGTTGAAATAATCATTTAAGTGCTCGGGCTTGATTGATTAGATCGGGCCCTCTCTGTCCGCCCATCTAGCACAGAAAAGGCCAAAGTGGAGCGTTGTAAGTCACTTAAATAACTTAGCTGCCAGATCAAAGTGTTGCATATTCATATGCAACACGCATGCAGAAACATAACGACGCAATAACGACGAGCGGACACAGTTCTTTAGAAAAATATACCTCTCACTTTATTTGAAAGGGTTACGAAGGGTATTGTTGTGTGAGAGGTGAATTGGAGATTGAACAGAACTGCAACATATTGACCTCCACTCTTCTGGCTATCACAGCCTTTCTTTCCCGTTCTCCTGGGCTGTTCAACCGGGGGTCTTGGGGCCCAGCCTCTTCTGGGACATAGTTCTCATTCCAGCATCTTTTCTCCAACTGATCTGAACTCCCTGTTGCCGGGGTTATATAATACTTTGTCGTCCACCTACTTCCTGCGAACATCACAATTTGGCACTCAATTCAACTCCTCGACAGTCAAGGTCGCCCCTGATCTGATATATTCGATCGTATGCACCTGTTATTTACGCAGGTACATTTCTTCTTTTGACAGCTTGGCTGGGGTCAGTATGTAACAAAGGAATGTTCAGACCACAGGACATTACCTCTCCAAACGCGCAGCCACGAGGCAACTTTGTGAAAATCTAACCCCTCCGCAGAGGTACGGTCGGTGCATTCTACAAAACTTTTGACTAAGCCATGTATTTATTCAGGAAAATAAGACTCATTTTCGTGCGTTTTTTAGGTGAAAATATCCTCACTGACTCTCAGTCAAAAAACAGATCGTACTTTCGTTAATAGGAGGATAAACATATATTAGAAGTGACCTTTAACGAAGCATCAAGCCATTGAATGAATATTAAATCGGACGAAAAATTAGATACATAGCAGGCCGTTACCATTGAATTGAAAAAAAACAAACTTGGAACAAAATACAAATCGTGTTTGAAACTTTGAAAACATTCCCAAAGAACCCGGAAAAATAAAACGAGGAATTGGATACCAGTTGAAGGGGTTGGAACCGACCATACCACAGCCCCGTTAAGAGTAGTTAGAATATGTTATATTCAGGAGAGTTGAGGTGATTTGTCACTCAGATTCATTACAGGTCTTCAACTAATAACCGCATGAAAATTCATAAAGAGGAATATAATAATAGTAAAAATAGTAATGAAAAAACTGTGGAACATGAAGGTGACGTTTATACCAATTGTAATTGGTGCATTTGCAACAGCAACTAAGGGATTACTAAAGTGACTGGAGGACTTGGATGTTGGCGGACGAGGAGGCCATACAAAATTACCTCATTATTGAGAACGGCCAGAACACTGAGAAGGGTCCTGGAGACTTGAGGAGACTTGCTCTCACTCAAACTCCAGTGAAAGACCATCAGGTAACGCTGATGCGAAAACTCTAATGAGTAAATAATAATAAAAACGGGATTTTGAGATACAAACGGATCACCTAATCTCCCGTAGACGACCAGACAAAGTGATAGACAACAATAATACAAACAAAAAGAACTTGCTGAATTGTGGACTTTGTGGTCCCAGCTGACCACAGAGTGTACTAAAAGAAAGCAGTACACCCCCCAATATATATATATATATATATATGTATATATATATATATATATATATATATATATATATATATATATTGGTGCTCTTCGAACTTTCCGCCAAAGATTAGTGAAGGGACTGGAGGACTTGGAAATAAGAGGACAAGTGGAGACCATCCAGACAACAGTATTATTAAAATCGGCCAGAATACAGAGAAAAGTCCAGGAGACTAGAGAAGACTTGGTGTCACTCATAGTAACCCTAAAGATAACCCTTAGGCCAATCAACTCTGGTGTATTGACTTCCTTACTCCTCCCACACCTCTTATCATCACTCACAGACTCACTGCCTTCCTTGAATCTCTTATGCCACTCAAAAACTGATGCTCGATTCATGCAAGATGCTCCAAAAGCAGTCTGAAGCATTCTATTTGTTTCTGTGGCATTTTTTCCAAGTTTATAACAGGATTTTATTGCATATCGTTCTTCTAAAGTGTCAGATTGCTGTAGCTTTTCTTTTGAATCTGAAATCATAAAAATTAGTCGGTCATCTCAAAAGATGTATAGCATTAACATACTGAATTTTCAAGAGTCTATCACAATTCTAAATGCCAGTACAAAAAAGTCTAGAAACTTATTGAATGCACAACATATTATAAGTCTGGTCTTCGTGTTGAGATTGGGTAATCTGCTAGTATTTCAAAGTCCCATAGAATTTTTTGTGCTTCATTTGAAGAACACGTTCCATTTGGTGCATGTAACCTTTATTAGTATGTTGAAAGTTTAACTTGTCACAGAATTCCCAGCGGATCACTTTCCCCATCGATTTATGCCTATTCTTGTATTCCTTTTGAGCTAATTTGTTGCATTCACTTCTCAAGGGATCAATTGATTGATTATATATTTTACTTCTTGCGAGTTTTTCACACCAGCGTTAACTGGTGGTATTTCACTGGAGTCTGAGAGACATCAAGTCTCCTTGGGAGCCCAAGACTCATCTGAGTTATCTAACTGATTTTAACAATGCTGTTGACTAGATGGTCTGGATCCTTCTTCTGATTTCCAATGCCACCATTCTTTTTTTTTTTCAAGCCGTTGGAGACTGTTCCAAGTGTACGAATTGCAATTAGAATCACCGTCAACATCATATTCTTCAGTTTTTTTCTGCACTATATCCAAATCAAATTTTTGGTTTATCTTTATGCTTTCTTTTATTTTCCATCTTTGGTCTGTTGGAATGGTAACATCCTCAAGATGATATTTTCTTATTTTCTTATTTTCTTTTCAATAAAGACTATGCCGCCTATTCTGGTAGGGATGGTTTGAATCACTTGTATTTCAAAGTCCCAGAAAATGTTCAATGTCTCATTTTCAATGGGGGCTTTACATTTGTGCATTTACTATTTGTGAGTATAGCAAAACATAAGTCTCTTGCACAGTTCTGAGTAGATCACCATTCCCAGTAGGCCACACTTAGTCTGGTATTCCTTTTTTTTCTAGCTTGTTTTTTTTTCAGTTTTTTTATGTGATTAACTGTTTAATGTTTGTTACCACACAACATATACTTGCTTTTCTGTTGCCTTTGTTTTTTGTTGTTATTATTATCATTATTGTTTTTCCTTTAAGGCTTTTTCACACAAGCGTTAAAATGATCTTGGATGTATGGAAGTGACCTTAAGAACTAATGACATTTGCTGTCAGTCCGAGATAGATAGATAGATAGATAGATAGAGAGAGAGAGAGAGAGAGAGAGAGAGAGAGAGAGAGATTTACTCATTGTGAAAGTGATCTTGGATGTATAGAAGTGACATGGAGAACTGATAACACTTGTTGTCAGTCAGAGATAGATAGATAGATAGATAGATAGATAGATAGATTTACTCATAGTGTAAAATGATCTTGGATGTTTGGAATTAAGGAGATTCTGAAAGAAATCTTTCAATTCATTACACATAATATATTCCATTGATTTTACATTACTCCTCAGTGTTAGAACTGGATAAAATACTACACGCCTCCATCCAAGTCATCTGGGCTAAGAATACACTGCCTGTATTTCCTGCTGTGGAGTTAGATGAAGGGTCCCTACTAGTTTAAGATCAAAGCGGAGTGGAGGATCTTTTCATTGAAATTACTACCAGATCCACTAAGAATGGAGTGGTAGTATCTGCTAGATTCTTATATTTGGGTCAAATGTATCAGTTTAAAATTATTTGTATTCGATAGGACTGTGTGCAAACAATGCTATTAAGAAACAATTACACAAATATTATAAATATGCACATACAATGAAAGCAATTGGTTTAAACTCTAGCCATGAAAAAACCCTACTCTGATAGATATGCCTTTAAAATCAATTTATCAATCAATCAATCAATCGATAATGAGCTTTCCCCCTAAAATAACAAACAAAAAGCACAAACTAACAAATAACAAACTTTGATTTATGAATTTCTATATTTTATCTAAGTAATGAAAGACGAGTCTTGATTGTTTTTCTTTATCTGTTTGTATCTTCAGCTAGTGTGACACTGTATCAGTTAATAGATGCGCCGTGTCTACGATGAAAATAGTTTTCATAAAACCTGTTTAGAATCGAAATGTTCTAGTTGTACCTGGGAAAATTTAAATAAGTATCTTACAAAAATAAATACACTGGCAAAATGAAAAAAAAAAGTTTCTTTTTCTTACTTTTAATTCGCTCAGTACAATAAGAATTGTGCATATTTTACACTGTAAATGTAACCACACCTTTTATGGCTCAGTGATATCAACAGTTTTTGAGAAATGATTAATTTTTATTTTCTTGAAAATTACTGAATTCATGTTCATCCTTTTTTTTTAATATTCAATCGTGATTCACAAAAAAATTGTTTACTAGACTCTAATTTGTGGCAATATTCCTTGGAGAAACTCAAATACCTGGCAGAAGTGCCGATACATGAACAAATATGTCATTTTTAATGGGACTATTGTTATTTTGTCAGTGGCTGCTTAAAAAGGGAAACATGGTGGAACAACCATAGAGTTACTGAGAGAAGCAAAACAACACTTGTAAGACTGTGTCGAGGAAGTAAATTCAGGTAACGATAAACATCATCATCAACAACAGCAACAGTCACAGTGATAAAACCAGCAGCAGCAACAACAACAACAGTAACAACAATAAAAGTAAAACAGCAGTCTTCATAAACAAAACACCACTCGGCGAGGCTTAGAAAACAGTGGTTGTATTCCCCTGAAAAAAGCTCTTTCCCACAAAAATAAAATTAATCTGAATTCAATGATGAAGATCCTCTGCAGGAAATCTATGATCATCATCATCATCATATTGTGCCCAAGCACGAATATCCCTGACCCTCTCACGCCACTTCTCCCTATCGTTCATCGCCTCTGGCAGGTCTTCAGGGCTACATCCCGTATCCTCACAGAGCTGCTGTATGTATGTTCAAGCTAGCCGTCCTGCTTTTGCTGGGCCATATGTATGGGGCCATAGGAATACATCACTTATAATCTCGTCCCTGCTTCTCCAGCAGTGTCCTGCATGTTTGGTTCGTCTAACTTGGATAGTTTTCGTGATGGGAGGTAGGTGGCCGTATAGTTGTTTCTTTATGGGATGCTGCCTCGGGGACTTGTTCAATCTTGCTTGCAGAATGCTCTGTGTAATTGCCGTCTAGCTTTTTCTCCAGCCGTTTCGTTAGCGTCCAAGTGGTGCATCCATACAGCAGTATCGATACGACCGCTGCGTTTCATTTTATCGGTCAGGTCTGAGAGGAAAATTCCCTTATTGCCGTTAATACCAACTCCACTCAAACCTGGAGAGGTATTACCTGTTAGAGTCCCATCTTTGAGTCAAATTGATTCGTTTGAAAAGGATTTGTAGTCATGTTATAACACATGATTGTTATTAAATAGAATTGGTCATTTGAAACCATATAATTGTGTATTCATTATTAGTATTAAATGTTGGAAGTCATGCGTCTCTTAGCAAATTTTCTCTTTCCGATAGGACTATCTTATGTCATATATCAGACAGCAAAACACGTAAACCAATGACTATTTACACCCACAAAAAAAAAATCTTGATTTAAATATACAATATACGCGATTGCCACACTTTTAGGCATAAAAAAACCCACACAGTTTGACAGTCATTCAATTCAATCAATCAATCCATTTGTAAACAAATAATATTTTATTAATTCCCGAATAAAAAATTGGAACTTCGTAAGTAGAAGTATTTCAATATGGAGATATAATGTTTTGGTTGGGGATTTTTCTCCTCTGTGGTGTTTGAGGCTGCCTGTTTGACTACTAGTGTTTTTTTTTTGTTTCCAACTTTATGACAACCGCCAGGTTTGCAACTACTATCCACCCTAAAACTGCTATAACCAAACTATGGATTTTTCTGCCATACTTTTCGAATTACACATTGATCATAATAGATTGCGGAGGTGGGGGATATTGATATTTTAAAAATTTAAGTTGGATTTTAGAAATCCCTTTTAAATATTTACATGCATGTGTACACTATCATCAGTGAAACAATTCTTCAATGCTTTTTCATGTATTTCTTTTATAGCTGTTTCTCGACGTTTGCAAAAAAGAAAAAAGAAAAAAAAAACATGACATCATTAGGCTCTTTCAATTACCCTTGTGATACAATTCTAAATAAATTTATTTATACACTTAATTTCAGGAGACACCTACAGCTGAACGGTTATCAACATGAGAAATGTGCTTTGTGAGGCAAGTACACATTTTTGACAGAGCTGTTTGGGTTTAACTTCATGCTAATTGGGAAAGGCATGAACCTTTTCTTTCTGCTGACTGGTAGGGCAGATAGAGTATATTTAATCTTCGTAAGATAACTGTTCTAAAAAAACGAAAACCCAATTCAATATTCGCCAATGGTCCGGGATACGTGGGTTCAACCCCAGATCGCGTCATATGAAAGACTTTTAAAATGGTACTTGATACCACCTTTCTTAACACTCAGCATTATAAGGTACCTATCAAGGGTAAAGTGGAGCAATCCAGGGAAACGAGTAGAACCCTTCCCTACACCTCGGTGTAGGAGCTATTGAAAAGGAAGCCTTCTGGTCGCCCTTGACTACGGAAATATCCAAGTTTGTATATATCTGACCCTTCCATCAACCATAGGTTGTGGCACAAGGTCCTTTTAGAGGAGTAAATCAGGTTTGGATTCAGAGTTTTTTTATAGACTGTTTGCCTTACTAATAAACCAGACTGCCTATTTATCCATTACGTTTATGCCTTTCCCAAAGGACATTAGAATTTGGGTCGCAGTTTCCCTTTCCTAAGACACTAACACAAACTTTAATATCGTATTTTAGGAGGTGCCCGTGGTGTAATGGTTATCGTTGTAGGAAATGGACACGGCGACACGAGTTCAAATCATGGACGAGACTGATTGCATTTTACATAGCACTAATACCCTTGGGAAAGGTATGAATCCAATTATTCTCCCCCCAGCTATGGGTAAATAGTAGGGTAGACTAGGTTCTTCAGCCTTGGTAAGGCAGCTAATCTAGGAGAAGGAAAACTGTGAATTCAAACCTGTTAAACTCCGCTTAAAAATTGACCTTGTGTCATATCCCGCATGAGCGGAGGGGTTGGGTAAATATGGTTAATATCGTATCTAAATAATAAACAAGTAACCCTCTCATTACTCAGGGAGATAATATGATGGGAATTTACTCAGAATAACAGCACATAAACCTAGAAAAAGTTTCTTGAATATGATAATGAGGATGAAGCGTAATACTTTAAATCTGAATATCATATTCTTTTTTTTTCTTTATGTTAAAACTAATCGTCTCGTTTATCAACATCTTTAGAGCAATAATTATAACGATGTTCTTGAAACTTTCTATTATTAATAAATTGTGAAGAAAGTTCATGAAACGAGTTTGGTTCCTTTCTTAAGCATTAATATGAAATAGAGAGAGAAAAAATGGTTATTTCTACACATGCCTCGTGTACTTCAACTGCGAAAGAAAAGGAAAAAGGTAAGTTTGAATAGAGTTCATACCTCTGCCAAGAAGATTTGGCTCCTTTCCAAACCGTGTCTTTTGATTTCTTTGATAAGGAACGTTAATAAGCATTTTACGTTCGCCCCCCACAAAAAAAAAGACATAAAAACGACGGGACAATTATTAAACTTAGGGATATATTTCTCTTATTATGTTGTTCTATATTGGAGAGATTGATCGGGAATATCAGATTTTGAGGGGAGGAAATTAAATTATATACAGCAGTATCTTATCATACCAGGATCCCTTATCGACAATTGGGTTGATTTGGTTTCTTTGTTTTAATGGCATATCAATCTTCGTGGGTTATTTAAAGCAAAAGCCATCCTTGGAGAAGAATGATCGAGGTACTGTTCAAGGTTTCTTTGTTTTAATGGCATATCAATCTTCGTGGGTTATTTAATGCAAAGATCATCCTTGTAGAAGAACAATAGTGGTACTGTTTAATACATAACTGGAGGGATAAAAGGCATTATACCTTTTACTAATCTGAAAGTGAATGAAATATTGCGACTGGACTTCGAACTTACAACGATATTGAAGTCGAGTAAGTTAGCCACTTCTCACAAAGATCCTCCACTCCTGTTAGCTAATTGGATCAATTAGATATACCAATGTGCTCAAAATATGTATTAAACTAAAATAACTTCACTATCTTTTCGGGGGAGCTTAGTATACGCAGACCATATCGTCTGCAGAAGGGGTAGCCACTCAAAAACGGGATATCCTTGGTATGAAATGAAACAATATGATTGAAAGGCTGCAGTTCTCGACATCAAGGTGGGTGGATTATATTTCCAAGAAGAATTTATTCAAGTTTCAATCTGACCCGAAGTGTTTGTACCTGTCTTTGTTTCCTCCATAGATATTGTGTAAATTATTTATATTAGACTGAAATACTTGATATCATATATTCTTAAAAAAAAACAGGCGAAACTGCACAAATATGTAAATATAAATCTACAATTTACGCAATTCTCCAACTTGTAAGAATAAGATACCCCCAGATGAGTTGATATGCAATTAAAATCAATCAATCAATCTATAAAACTACTTTACTTAATATATTTGGTTTGTTTGATTGTTGTTGGGTTTCATGGCATATCAACCTTTGTAGGTTATTTAACGCCGAATCCATTTTTATGTAAATAATCAGTTCTATTTAAAACAGTTCAGTTTAGCATGAGTAAACAGTTTAATTGTCCAAAAAATTTCTATTTCAAATTATTCAAGCAGTTATATATAACAGTTCAGTTAGTGTATGTGCAGTTTGAAGGTTAAAAACAGTTCAATTTCAAATAATTCAGTTTAGCATAAGCACGCACTTTAAATGTAAGTGCAGATTAATAGTGAAAAACATTTCTATTTCTAGCTATTGTGTTTAGTCCAGCAGTTCTAATTCAGCTAATTCAGTTTAGTATAAGTACAGATTTTGTTCACGCACAGTTTCAATGTCAAAACAGTTCAATATTGAACAATTCAGTTTAGTTAAAATACAGTTTCAATGTCAAAACATTTCTATTTGAAATAATTCGGTTTAGAATAAGCACGCAGTTTAAATGTAAGTACGGTTAACTTGTCAAAAACATTTCTGTTTCAAGCTATTCAGTTTTGTCGAACAATTCAGTTTAACATAAGTATGCCGTTAGTTCTATTTAACCCATAGATACGGCCCTATTAGGTGCTACCACGCCGGGCCAGTGTGGTGCAGTCCGTGTATTCTACAGCCCCAGCCGACTGGGCAAAAATATATTTAGAATCAGTAAAGTATGAAAAAAATCTGACAAAACAAGCGTTTTACTTATGACATTATTTTATAAATACACTGTTAATAATAAATTAAAATTAGTCAATTATAATCCTGATAGGAAAAAAATCAAATCAATTTTTTTTAAGTTTTGTTCATTAACTACTGAATTTTTTGTTGAATTCGTTTCATTTACGCTAGTATTTTTCGTCATTCGACAAATATATGAGTGCGTCTCGATGTATGTATGTATGTATGTATTCAAAATAGGATGATTGATTGATAAATAGGGTCTCTTGCTGAATCATGTCACGAATAACGGACATATGAAGATAATTGACCATGGATTCATTATTTGAAAAAGTATTGTTCAAATATTTTTAGTACCAGTCCCCTGTACGTCGACACTGAATTGTGTTAATCATAAGGAAGGCCGAAACTGGGAAGAAACACCGAGAAGTTGTTGCACATCTACTGTACAAATCTAAAATAGCAAAATTATAATTTTGCTTATTCCGAAAAACTTATATAAAGTGATTAATAGGTCAACCATTTTGATCTGATACAGACTTTGAATCTGACATTTAGATTAAAAAAAAAACAAAACAAACATAATACACTTTCTACATGGATGCGATTAGAAAGTTAATAAAATAGTTGGATTTTTTGTTGTTGCAATAAATGGTTGTTGAAAAGTAAAGGTTTTTTTTTTTTTTTTTATGAGAAATACTTTCCCTTCATGTTAAGGTCCGTTTTATTTGCCTATCTGATCTTTAAAATGTTTTATCGTATTGGAGACCATAGTTTTTACTAAAGCTTTTAGATTAACTTTTACAAAAAATCATTTTGATAGTAAAAGTTAGTTTCTCGGTTTCAACATAACAGCTTTTGGTTAGCGAATTTACTGTACATAATATATACATCAGTAAAAAAAAAGTTCATTATTTCATGATGATCGTGAAATCGTGAAAATATGAATTTGCAGTTAATGAGGTTATATCTAATATTTTTTTCTTTAATATCTTAAACAATGAATATTATTTCGCTTGATTGACAGACACTCATAAGGTTTGTTTTATATCTAATCATATATATATATATATATATATATATATATATATATACACACACACACACACACACACACACACACACACACACACACACATATATATATATATATATATATATATATATATATATATAGTATTATTCGGTCCAGTTAAATCAAAATTGGGAGGAATTCCTTCAAGACAAGAAAATCATTCAGGAGCTGAACATTTTAATTTTCCTCGTAAAGAGCTCAATGTAATTGATTTTAAAAACATAGAAATGAATAGTGAAACAAGACAAAAAACGTATCCAATATACACACATGGAAAAAAATAGGTAGCTAAATAAATAGTATCGAAATTAATATAAGTATTAATATTTCCCTTACAAAAATTCAATACATTGTCATAAAACATAAAAGTTAATTATCGAACTTAACTAGAAAAGCAAATAAATAAAATAAAATAAATAAAAAAAGTTAAATTACCGTAATTATAACTGACGGAAGAATTTTGAAAATAAAATAAGTAGGTAAATAAAAAACGGAAATTCAATAAAACGAGGAGGTAACTCTTCAACTCTCTTCCTCCCCCCCCACCGTGTCTATTCTGTTTTATTTATCCATTAGATCTGAAGAAGTCCTGTCATATTTTTCTTCGTGTTTTTGGTTCACACCAGAAACGAAAAACAGGATGGAAATAAATTTATAATCATAAAATAACCAGTCTTTGTTTTTTTCTTTAAAGATATATATATATATATATATATATTACCAACGCGGAAATGGATACTTACACTCCAGAATACTCACTAAAGAACATCCCTTATCCGTCTCACCATGCCTTTCAACTGGCACTAACTGAGAAAATAGAAGATTTCATCAAGAGATTACGGTGGAGGACATTGTTCTACCTAGAACCACAAGAGGACAATAACTGTACAAAAAAAGAAGTATACAACCTCAAATCTCAGAACACTCCTCCAAATAATAGACTATTGAACCCTTTTGAAGCTGACTTGTTCGGACTAATCAAAAAGGTAAAATTTAAGAGAGAAAACAATAATTTTCAAATGAAATTAAGCAGAGACATAAAGGAACTAAAATCTTCCAAATGTATATGGGTGAGGGCCGAAAAATCAAGAAATATGTACAAAGTTGAACCCTCTAAATACCAAGAAATTAAAAAAAATAAAATTACGGATAATTATAAAATTGATAAGGATAACACGATAGACCAAATAAATAAGGACACTTGCAATTTCGCAAGTAAACTACATATTAACGATAGGTTAGGAAAATTCCAAAAGAAAGATGCCTACATTCTATTTAAGGACCATAAACCAAATTTTATAAATAAATTGCAAACTAGATTAATCCCTCTAAAACAGAGTTAGGTAAAATTTCTAAAAATATAATTCAAAATATTGTTACGAATGTGAGAGTGGGCTAGCCATAGTAATCTTTGGAGAAACTCTTTTGATACCATTGAATGGTTTAGGAAGATAAAAAACAAAAGTAAAGCTAGCTTTATACAATTTGACATCATTGACTTTTATCCGTCAATATCTAAAAAAATCCTAATAGATAGTATCAACTACGCAAGAGAATATATAGATATAACTAAGGAACAATATGATATAATATTAGCGTGTAGAAAAACTGTCTTAGGAAATAATGGAACCACATGGATAAAAAGAGGACCTATGAATTTTGATGTACCTATGGGGGGATACGACTCTTCCAAATAGCAGACCTTGTAGGTTTATATATATTGCATGTACTAAATAGAAGTATCATTTCAGATCAAGTAGGTCGGTATCGATATGATGGTATAATATATCCCGCATAGTAATGACCCAAATAGCTCTAGTATACAAAAGAAGATTATAAAAGCCTTTAAACTCTTACGTTTTAAAATAGAAATATCATCAAACAATAAGATAGTCAATTTCCTGGATGTGACCCTAAACCTTTCTAACAACATCTATAAACCTTTTATAAAAATGGACCAGTCCCCTTCATATATTAACATAAATTCAAACCACCCTAAAGCTATAATTAAACAAGTTCCAAAAGCTGTAAACCTAAGAATAAGAAATCTATCAGCAAATGAAGAAATACTCCGAAAAAGTAGTAAAATGTATATTGATGCACTAAAAAGTAGCGGGTATAAAGAAAACGTTACCTATAAAGAAGAGAAGGTGCCTAATGATTATTATAAAGAAATAAATAAGGAAAATAGACGTAAAAATAGAAAAAGGAAAATAATATGGTTCAACCCCGCGTTCTGTAAGCTAACTAATATAAATATAGGAAAATGTTTTTTGAAACTAGTAGATAAACATTTTAAACACGGAAATAAACTACATAAAATATTTAACAGAAAAACGTTAAAAATAAGTTACTCTTGCACGAAAAATATTTCTCAAATAATTAATAGCCATAATAAAAATATAAATAACGATTCTCAGGATCAAATAAATAATAATAATAATAATAATAATAATAATAATAATAATAATAATAATAATAATAATAATAATTATAAATACGGTATAAAAAAAGGATGTAATTGTAAATCCCGAGACAATTGCCCTATGAATGGACTATGTATTTTAAAAAATGTAATATATCAAGCTATAATTTACCCTAAAGAAAATATTACAGATGAGAAAACTTATATCGTCCATGAAATGGAAGGAGAGATATTCGAACCATAAATTTACCTTCTCCCACGAACACCTAAAACACGACACTATCGAAACAATTCTGGTGTTTAAAAAACAAAGGGTTAACCCCTGAGATAGAAGGGTCTATTTTGAAAAAATCAAATACTCCAAATACTTTTGACGGTAGATGCAATTTGTGCTTAGAAGAGAAAATACATATTTTAATACATAAATGGCCTGATAAGTTATTAAATTAGAGAAGTGAATTAATAGCTAGATGTAGACATAAGACTAAATTTAAACTATAGACTAAAACAATTTAAAAACATAGAAATAAATAGTGAAGCCGGAAAAAAACGTATCGAATATACACACTAGGAAAAAATGGGTAGGTAAATAAATGGTATCGAAATTAATATAAGCATTAATATTTCTCTTAAAAGTTAATTATCGAACTTAACATGAAAAGAAAATAAATTAAACAAATAAATAAAAAAATAAAGAAATAAAAATGTTAAATTACCGTAATTATAACTGACGGAAGAAATTTGAAAATAAAATAAATAGGTAAATAAAAAAACGGAAATTCAATAAAACGAGGAGGTAACTCCTTAATCTCTTCCCTTTCCCCCTCCACCCCACGTGTCTATTCTGTTTTATTTATCCATTGGATCTGAAGAAGTCCTGTTATATTTTTCTTCGTATTTTTGGTTTACACCAGAAACTGAAAAACAGGATGGAAATAAATTTATAATCCTAAATTAACCGGTGTTTAGTTTTTTTCTTAAAGAAAGGTATATATATATATATATATATATATATATATAATCCACACACGCGCGCGCGCATATATATATACTAAAGTAAATATGTATTAAAATCCGACAGTATGAAGGTAGCAGAAAAACATAATCCAAGTAGGTGATTTTATAATGATGTAAAGTCGACGTTGACGTTTCGGTTTCAGTAACCATCATCAGGACCTGATATCAAAATAGTTCACGTAGTGATGGATGCTTGCTGAGATGACATAAACATAATCATCATCCAATTAAGTGCTAAGACAGATTTCCCTAACTTGCTCTTGCTCTCTCTCATTCTCCCTCTCTGTCTGTCTCTTTCTTTCTCTCTCTCTTCATTCATCCTTACTATCCATCGTTACGGAAAGGTTTTCCAAACTGTATCTTGTGTCCACGCAGAGCTGATTTTGTTAAATTCATGCTGGTCGTCGCAACAGTGGCATGACTGTATAAATGGGTCACAAAAAAGAGTGTCATTTAAGAGTTCGCCATTGCATCTGCTGCAATGTCCTGCATGACTTGTTCCTCTTACTTGGATGGTTTCAGGGACGGTAGTTGAGTGTCCGTACAACTGTTGCTTTGTCGGGTGTTGATTCCAGGATTTGTTCAATATATCTCGTTGAATTCTGAAACAGTTCCCCGCTAGCTTCTTTTCTCAGCAACGATTCGAGGTCATAAATATTATCCAAGCTGATATCTTATATATATATATATATATATATATACATACATATATATATCAGTGGCGACTCTCGCCTATTTTTGCTACTCGTGCCCCCCCCGCCCTCTGTCAACTTCAGTTCCCAAACCGTGGTCCGTGGACCCAAAGTAAATCATCATAGTTGCTATTGCGTGATTCTCCATTGTATAGCACAGATTGAAAAACGTACCTTGCATGGTGTTTTTTTTTTTTTTGTAAACAGTCAAGATACTATATAATTTGTAGTCTTGTTAATACAGTAGATAAGATATTTCTCTTTCCTTTCAAACGTATAGAAGAAAAGAGATGTTCATTACAATGACGAGAAAAATATGTTTATTAGAATAAAGAAATTGATGACAATATACACAGACACAGCTGGTAGTTTCAATTTCGCTTAAAATAAAGATTATTTGTTGAAAATGTATTCAAATAAACAAATTTTAGTTACAGAATGTAATATATGCAACATTCATTAAAGAAATAGAGATCTGTTAGTGAAAAAACGAATTAAAACACGCCGTTTAACCAACATTTACCATAGCGATGATGATGACGTCGGTGACGGCTAAAATCTGCTATCCTCTCTCTCTCTCTCTCTCTCTTTCACTCTCTCTCTTTCGGTCCCTCTCCCTCTTCCCAAGAGAGGCGTCAGCAGTCACATTGTGCTAATTTTTTTGAGCACGGTATTTGACTTGCTTTTGCCATTGGCTACAGCCAAAAGCGAGATTTCTCTAACATTACTGTTATTATAAGGATCTTGTGCTTGGCACGGATTACGCGCGTTCAACATTATAGCCGATTTTATGTGATATTCAATGAATCTGACGGTGGCCGGACAAAGACCATCCGTTCAAAACAGCATCGTTGTATTATTCCCAGATATATTTATGAACTTTTGGCTACTTAGTTATCGAAACTTGAATAGATACGTAATTTAATTGAGATCAGACTAAGTATGTTTGCTTGAAATTAATGGATGATTTTTAATCCATTTTGAATAACATTGACCGAGTTATTGGTCGTGCCGGGCACGAGTAGCACTGGTCCCATCTCCGCCCCTGATATATATATATATATATATATATATATATATATATATATATATTATTCCGTCCAGTTAAACCCAAGTCGGGAATAATTCCGTCAGGTCAAAAAATCATTCAACTGTGAACATTTAAATTTTCCTGGTAAAGACCTCAATGTAACTGACATCACAGAGCAATAATTTCTTGTTTTTCTTATATATATATATATATATATATATATATATATATATATATATTGATTCAAACGGAGAACATTTCATATATTAAGATTCAGGAACTAGAATATATATATATATATATATATATATATATATATATATATATATATATATATATATATATATATATATACGTATCACAGACACAAAGTCAACGAGGTTTGCTGACTCTGTGTCTAGGTTATTGAAATATAGATTTACATAAGTTTTATCACTGGTATAGAGTATTCTTTCTTTATAAATATAACTGACTATAGGGCATCATTATTGTTTATATATATATATATATAGAGAGAGAGAGAGAGAGAGAGATTTAGTGGGAGAGAGAGAGAGAGAGAGAGAGAGAGAGAGAGAGAGAGAGAGAGATGTTCATGGTAATTTTAGATGCAAATAATAAATCCAATAAATCTTTGTTCTGAATAACCATTAAATTTCAAGCATTTGAAAATGCAATTTCTGTTTTAATGTTCACGCGTAAATTGAAACATTTAAAAAAAAAAACAGAAAAAAAGAGATAGATCGTCTTATTTGATAAAGAAATTTTCCTTCTAATTTTTATAGTGTATTTTGCTTACTAAGTATATTTTTACGTTTCTTTCTACATTGATTGTGTAATACCTAGGTTCTGGGTAAACTCATTACATTTCTTTTCGCTTCTTTATTTATGATTCTATTCTTGGTCATTTGTTTTTTATTTCTTTTTTGTTTTTGTTTTTTTTTGTTTTTCTTTCAAAAGCAGAATCTTTACTGATTACTCTGAAACGAAACGAGGGAGGTTTCCGCCATTATCCTTTTTAGTAGGGCGCCAGTTGACTCGATTATTTTTAAACTTTTATTTTTTTTATATAAAAGAAAAAGAAAATATTTCACTTGCAATCAGCCACAGAAACGTTCATTATCTCATTTGCATCACAGTATTTTCACACGATATATAAATGTGTGTGCGTGTGTGTGTGTATATATGTATGTGTGAGAGTGTGTGCAACTAAATTGTTCAGTGTTGTCGTTTTTATTTCCTTCTGAAATTATATCTTAATTTCTTTCAATTTGAATATGCATGAAGTTATTCTCTCTTTCATATTCATTCTTTTTTCCAATTTTTCAAGGAAATAATAATTTTCTTTATTTATTTATTTCCTTCACGTCTTTCTATTTTATTCCTTTCCTTTTGTTTTATTCTTTTTTTAAATGTGCTTTTTTTTTCTTTCCTTTGTTGGATATTTTAGCGTCAATTCTCGGTCAGCGTACGTCTCAATTATCCATATTAGTCCTCATTTTTCTTTCATTTTGTTTTTTATTAGTTTTTTTTCTTTTGTCTTTTTTTCTTTTTATTCGTTGTTACTTCATTCTTTTTCTTTTTTTCTTTTTTTGCAGTTGTTGCTAGTATTCGTATTTTTAAAAATTCATTCTTGTTTTATGTTTACTTTCGTTGTCTTAGAAAAAGGAGGATTATTGACGCAGAGAGAATCGAAAATTTACACCTCCTAAATTGTTGCTTCCAATTCTCTTTTATACTATCTTTATTTACTCTTATAATCTTTCATTTCTGCTTTTAAAAATTCTTCAAGAACAATTTTTCTCTTCATTTTAAGCGCAACTTTTAACTTCTGGATAGAATACCGTTGTACCAGTTCCAACATTCGGCATATTCTAGCTTGTATAATTACCAGAAAACTGCATCAGTATATTTTATTTTTAGTTTGCGTTCACCTGGTAATTTCCCTTAAATGATGTTTAGTTTTAACGGCCTTGAAAAGCTTTCCGTTTATGTGTTATATTTGATTTAGACATAATTGATCATGTAAAGTAATTTATCTATATATTAATAAAAGTATCTGATCTTTTATAGAATAGAACGGGTACTCTTTCAAGCTGTGGTCGTGTTAGAGCTATTGTATGGCTGCTCAAAGTGTACTTAAATGAAACGTCTGGAGAAAAATAAGACGCCACATAGGAACTACAAAATGATGCTGTGTGTTGTTTTGGTTTGGTTTATTTGGTTTGTTGGGTTTTATGGCATATCAACCTTTGTAGGTTATTTAACGCCAAATCCATTTTTATGTAAATAATCTCTTCTACTAAAAACAATTCAGTTTAGCATAAGTACACAATGTAATTGTCAAAAACATTTCCATTTCAAACTATTCAAGCAGTTATATGTAACAATTCAGTTAAGTGTAAATACATTAATAATGTCGAAAAAAAGTTCGATTTGAAATAATTCAGTTGAGCATAAGCACGCAGTTTAAATGTAAGTATTGTTTAATTGTCAAAAACATTTCTATTTCAAGCTATTCAATTTACTCAAACAATTTAGTTTAGCATAAGTATGCTGTTAATTATATTAAACCCGGAGATAGGGCCCTATCAGGTGCTACCACTCTGGGCCAGAGTGGATCTGGGAGCGATGGCAATGAAGGGTTACTCCGCATTCCCCAAAGCTCCAGCATTGCTGGAAACTCACCATCAGATTGTTTAGTGTCACATCCAGGACACTCGTGGGGGGGGTCTTACTCCTCTGCAGAGAAGCAGTCGGTCTATTCTACAGCCCCAGCCGACTGGGCACGTGTTGTTTTGAACAAATCCTGGAAACGGTGCCCTACAAAACGGCAAAAGTATATCACCTTATCTCCAATATGGCAATGCAAGGCGAATAATAATTCCTTGGTTCTGGAGGAGAAGTAAAGGTAAAATCATAAGTTGTATAAAGTAATTATTGATTGGTTAATATGCCGTTAAAATGATTCAATCAGTTAATCAATCTATCAATGAAAGGGGATCTAACTTAAAATGATTTTTACTATGCTATATTTCTGTTGCTAATATGGAGAATTCGTAACTTGTTATGAGCTCCTCTCTCGTGTCTGCATACTTGTCTAAAATAATAAAGGTTTGAAGAATATGATAATTATAAAGCTCAACTCATACGTCAGTTTTTTTCTACTCCGTTTGGATAAACCTTCACAGATTTCACAGGAAGAGACCTCGATCCCACTAGGTGTTTTTTCTGAAATTGAAAATGTAGTGATTTCAGGTGGGGCAGATTGCTGACATGTTCTTTCCACTTCAGAAGCCAATCTTCATGGCTGCCAGGTTTTGATTTTGCTCTCAAGTTTCTGTCTCTTCTACTCCCTTCATTTGTTGTCTGACATGTTGCACATGATCCTCTATCTTCTACTGAATTTCTAAATTCATCGATTTCACCTTAAATGTATTCTAATGGTCATTTTTTTACATGTGCTGTTTAGTATTTTCTGGGATGTCTAAACTTCCTGGGTGTAAGAATTTGGTAGATTTCTTTTAATTAGTAATGCTGTTTTTTCAGTTATCTCGTTTTTCCTAAGAACGAGTCAATCCTATAGAACTCTGCATTTCTCTTCTTATTTTATAGGTATGCACTCAGCTACTGCTTCCGTGTGGGCGGTAATAAAATTTGAAAATTCTTCATTCTGAGTTTCTCATTCAGATATCTTCG
The DNA here is from genome assembly GCA_963585895.1 of Sepioteuthis lessoniana. Classification (NCBI taxonomy): domain Eukaryota; kingdom Metazoa; phylum Mollusca; class Cephalopoda; order Myopsida; family Loliginidae; genus Sepioteuthis; species Sepioteuthis lessoniana. Next base: position 88,067 of record CAUZXS010004100.1, read on the forward strand.
TAAGGGTATCGAATTTGTTTTTTTACAATTATCGAATACTTCTTGCTAATATCACTATTAGTAGGTGAGAACCAGATGTAACATGAAGTTTCGACTTCGTTACTTCTGCATAGACCCAGGCATAAAATTGTCAAGACGTTTCTGTGAGCGAAAGATACTCCTTCAAAGGTAGAATATGTCTAACTGTTCAGTTCGCTATTTTTCTACTTGTTGATAATATGTATATAATCTTGGTAAGCTTTCCCGTTATTTGGGTATGATTAGGTACATAGTTTTTTGTTTGTTTTAAATCTTTTTTTGACATTTAGAGATTAGGCATGGACGTAGTGCTTAAGCGTGATAGACCGTTCTCCAGTGAAAAACCTGTGACATATTCGCTATTTCTTGCAGTTTTTTACTTAAAAATCCACAAACTTTCTTTAAATAAGTTAAACTTCGAAAATAACAGCCATATTAAGAAAATCTCTTCTAATTTGCTCAGCAGTTCTTCCTCCTATCCCAAGTCATTAAAAAAAGAATTACTAGTGCTAGAGGAAGGATGGGTAGAGAAATGGCTATAGACATTTCAGAATGCTACTAATAAATTCGCAGTTAATTTTTTTTAACGAAGGTTTGTAAATCTTAACCTACAGCTTCAGGTGTATGGAGTTTTCGTTTGTTTTTTTCTTTGGATAATATGGAAATGTTTTTAGTCAAACTTTTTTTTTGTATTTAGTGGAGAGGCACTAATGAGTTTTATGATGTTTAGAGATCGAACCAGAGTCAAGTGAAGTGTTGAACTGTCTTGACAGTTAGGTATTTCTTTATCAGAGAAGAATTCTCCGAATAGACATTTAACCTGGGACATTATTTTGGTCATAATGAAGTAACTAGTCAAGCAAGAGCAATTATTAATGAAATTAGTTGCGTTGAATTATGGATAATATATGGTGAGATAAATTTCATTGCTGTAATCATTCGGGGAATCCTTAATACACAAATTATAATTGAAAACAACTACGTATTACACACAAAAAGCAAACAAACAAAACCTCCAATTCTTGAAGCATTGTTGATAAAGATTAACAAATCTTCCTTAAACCTGGTCACCTTTGAACGTTGCTGGCTCATACCCAAATGTCAATATGACTTTTGCCGCAAATACTTCCCCTTACCTCAAGTAAAATTATTTCTTCCGTTATTTCGTGTCCCGTGGTGTAATGGTTAGGGTTAGGGTTAGGAAATCGTAGGAAATGGACACGGCGACACGTTTTCAAATCCAGGACAAGACTGATTGCATTTCCCATAGCACTAATACCCTTGGGAAAGGTATGAATCCAATTATTCTCCCTCCAGCTATGGGTAAATAGTATGGCAGACAAGGTTCTTCAGCCTCGGTTAGGTAACTAGTCTAGGAGAAGGAAAACTCTGAATTTAAACCAGTTAAACTCCGCTTAGAAATTGACCTTGTGTCATATCCTGCCCAACTGGAGGGGTTGGGTAAATATGGTAAATTCGTGTCCAATTTGTCCTTCCTTTACATAAATGTACATGTATCGGCATTGTTTTTGTTATTTCATTATTGACTCGACCGAAGATTTCTCCAGTTGTAGCCGATGTACTTGAAAATAAAAATAAATTCATTTAAGTCATATTAATCATAAAAAGACGTGAAAGCATCATAGATAAAATAGGCATTTGTGAAGGGTCGATGCTGTTTAACACAACGTTTTAAAAGGAAAAAACATGTGCATACAACCACACACATATAGTCATCCACAGACAGACTGTTTCCAGAACTCTTCAGTGCGGCTAGACACGTAGGGCGCTCGAAGCCGGGATCGAAACCGTCCAACTTTACGTTAGACTAAGTCCCACACCTCCCGACCAACTAGCGGACCACGTTGGGTAAGGGAATTTTTAAGGTATTTATTTAGCAACAGAAGCAGCAGCCGTTTGTTTACATTCTATATACCCTATCGGCTACAAGAGTGCTCAATTCTTTCGAAATATATATATTCTTATTTGTTGGTTTGGTTTGGTTTTATGGCATATCTAATATTGTTGGGGGGTGTCCTCGTGCTGTAATGGTTAAAGCGATGGACTGTGGAATCGTAGCAAGCGAGTTCGTACTCCAAACACGCTATTACGTTCACTTTTGGGCAAATACCCTTGGGAAATGTATGAAACCCCTTATCCTCCCAGCTATTGGTTAAATAGGACCACTATTGTTCTTCTAGGAGAATGGCTTTGGCATTAAATAACCTACAAAGGTTGATATGTCATTAAAAAAAACAAAGAATCTAATAGTGTTGATTATTATTGCAAAATACATTTTTATACATATAAACAATTTTATTTCAAACAATTCAGTTTAGTATATTTGTTTGTTGTTTAATGGCATATCCATCCTTCTAAAAGTGGTGGCACTATTTAACGCATAGAGGAGAGAACAAAGGAGTTCATACCTTTCCCAAAGTTAACATAATAGCGCGATTGGAGTTCGAACTCCCTTACTGTGATTCCACAGTCCAGCCGTTTAATTATTACACCACCTCGAAATTCAGTTAAGCACAAGTACACAGGTTCAATGTGAAAAAAAAACAAAAAAAAAACAAAAAAAAACAATGACAACTCTATTTCAAACAATTCAGTTTAACATAAGTACGCAGTTTAAATGTCAAAAACAGTTCTATTTCAAGTAATTCAGTTTAGTATAAGTACTCAGTTTAAACGTCAAAAATTATCTTTTTCAAACAATTTAGTTTAGCATAAGTACATAGTTTAGGTCTAGTTGACCTATAGATAGGACACTATTAGGTGCTATAATTCTGGGACAGAGTATATCTGGGAGCGATTACATTCCCCAAATATGAAGCATTACTTGACTGCACCATCGGATTGTTTAGTATCATATCCAGGACACTTGTTGGGGGGGGTCTTACCTATCTTTAGAGAAGCCTTCGGTGTATTATACAGAGTCACCCAACTGGGCAATATATATTCTTAAGATAAGAACAATGTATCTATTTTCTCAACCCTTCTACCACGGCCAGAACGAGAAACAAGATCATTTTCTAAGTGCAATAAAGGTGGTGTAATGGTTATCGTCGTATGAAATGGACACGGCGACACGAGTTCAAATCAAGGACGAGACTGATTGCATTTCACATAGCACTAATACCCTTGAGAAATGTATGAATCCAATTATTCTCCCTCCAGCTATAGGTAGGGCAGACTATGTTCTTCAGCCTTGGTGAGACAACTCGTCTTGGAGAAGGAAAACTCTGAATTCAAGCCTGCTAAACCCCGCTTATAAATTGACCTTGTGTCATATCCTGCCCGAGCGGAGGAGTTGGTAAATATGATAAAGGTGGTTTGAATTAAATGTTCTCTTTCACATACCTGATGTATTCAATAAGTTTCCAGACTCTTTTTGTACAGGCATTTAAAATTGTCGTAGACTTTTGAACATTAAGTATGTTATAGCTATATATGTTATGAGATGAATGACCAACTTTTAATATTGCAGGTTCAAATTAACAGCTACAGCAGCAATTGAAATACACATTACTAAAGCCTGATTTTCACTGTTGGACGTGAGGACACTTTAGAAGAATGATATACAATAAAATGCTGTTTTAAACATGGAAAAAATGCCATAGAAACGTGTGGAATGCTTCAGACTGCTTTTGTAGCATCTTGCATGAATCGAACATCAGTTTTTAAATGGCAAAAGAGATTCAAGGAAGGCTTAGAGTCTGTGAGGGATGATGAGAGGTGTAGGAGCAGTAAGGAAGTCAGAACACCGTAGTTGATTGACAAAAGGGTTAGTGCTAGAGTTAGGGTTACTATGTTGAGGTTTTAAGAGAGTTCAGGAAGAGATTCCTAGGGAAGAGGCCAGCACTCTTCAACTCGGCTCAGCGGCATTTCCAGCAGGACAATGCACCAGTCCACAATCCCATCCTTGTCACAGACTATTTGACCAAGATGGGTATCAAGACAGTTCCTCAGCCTCCCTATAGTCCAAGCCTTGCTTCCTGTGACTTTTGCTTATTCCCTAAGCTCACAGGCTGTCGTTATGAGACAATTGAGGTGATAAAAGAGGCTGTGACGAAGGTCATTGACACGCTCACTCAAGAGGAGTTCCGTGGGGCCTTTCAGAAGTTTTTGGAACGGTACAAGTGCATTGCAGCCGGAGGAGATTACTTCGAAGGGGACTAGAGTTTCATGTGTGTACTATCAATAAAAGTACCCATACGAAAAAGTCTGGAAACTTATTTAATGATCCTCGTAAATTGGTTTTCCTAATTTAGGCAAACTAACATAGTCTATCCTGTTATTTTCAACTTGCTGGGCAAGAGCATAAAAATGAAGTGAAATGTGAAAAAGTCTTGTCCAGGATTTGAACACAAATTGCCGATTCAATTTTCTACGACGATAACCGTAGTACTACGTTTAAATATCAGTACATATTGTATTATGTATTTAGTTTGCACTCTGAAAATTCTCTGCTGGAAATACTCAACTTCATAATGTTCTACACACTTTAAAAATGTTTGATATGAGTATCAAATCTTTTAGCTATGTTTTCCTTTGCACGGCCCACACACACAGAGAATCAAAATCTCTACATTAGTCTTTGTGAAGGACGATTTCTAAAATATTCCATTACTCTTCAACTTTTCTTTTAAATGATTTCCCTTTTTCAAAAACTACCATTGCTAATTAAAATCTCTCTCTCTCTCTCTCTCTCTCTCTCTCTCATACACACACACACGTACACACTCACACTCGCTTGCTCGCTTGTTCTTCATTATTTTCTATTCATTAACAGTTTTCACTCTCTTGTACCAAATAAAAGAGAAAAAAAAAACAAAACAAAACAAAGTTGCTTCCTCATTGCAAACTGGCCGATAAACCAATTACCACGTCTACTAATGAACACTAAGGACTAATACCATTCACTTGACAGCTCTGCGCAAATCTTTGCTGTTCCATTAGTGTTCATTAAGTGTACTCTTTAGTGGAAGACGAGCCACTTATCGAAAAAAGAATTGATTAAATTCTATTTTGTAACGTGTAAAAATCTCTCTAAAGATGCTTTTTTCGGAAAATGGAATAAGTCAAATTCAACTGAGCAAAATGGCAACGCGAACGGCGGGATTTCGCGATTTTTAATTAAGGCATTAAAATGCCCCTCGTGATTTCATCGACATTTCAATCTGTACATACACATATGAATAGATTTATACAGATGCGTACAAAAGGAATATATTTCTAGCAGTAAAAATATGCACATATATGTGCATACAAATAGAAGAACCAAACACTTATGCACGTATGCATAAACTGTCATATACTGTCCCGTATATATATATATATATATATATATATATATATATATATATATATATATATATATATTAGCGCCTTTGCAAGTCTCTTCGTATTTGAATTGAGATCTCGGCGGCCGTTGAACGAATGTATGTAAACAATAGTAACTGTGATTCATAAACGTTTAAAATATAATTCGTAGCTAATATCTCCTCGTGGCTAAATGGTTAGAAGCTTTAGCTTGGCGTTTGAGTCAGCCGGGTTTCGATGCCAGCTACGGGGAGATACTGTATAGCCACATTGATGAGTTCTGATAGAACGAAATAGATCTGTCTGTGGATGACTATATATATATATTATTTCAAGAAAAAACAATATTTGGTAACTAGCTTTTTATAATATTTTTTATTTATCTATTTTTTAAGATTTTATTTTCTATTGGATCTGATAAAGTCCTGTTAAAAATTATCTTGGAGACTTTGATTCATATCAAAGCTCTTATCAGGAGGGAAATAACTTTATTATCCTTATGTGACCGAATATGTTTTTTTTTCTTGAAATAATATCATTTGCTCTGAAAATTTATTTACGAGAAGCTCTTTACCAGAATTTTTAAATATTCGAAATTTGAATAATTTATTTGTTCTGACAGAATTGTTCCCGACTCAGGATTTACTGGACAGAAGAATACATTCATATATATATATATATATCAGCAGAAGTGGTGAAACAAACTGGAATATTTATTGTGTTATATTTTTTTATCGTCTCAACAAGTTTTAACATTTAGTGAGTATCAGAAAAACAATTGTAAAAATATTTTTAGAAATTTCTGAAATAGTTTTTTTTCTGTACAATTAGAAAAGCATCAAAAAGTCAACTTATAACGATGCAAATTAACAAATTAAAAGAAAAACCTTTTTTTTATCCAAGTGTCTTCAACTATACATTTAAATAACTGCTTTCAGAGCACCTGGCATTGAGTTCATCATTTTACAAGTATATATTAAACACGATGGGTGTGTATCACGGAATTGCCTGCACTGCATGAAGTATTTATGTCCTTTTGTATCACCTCAAATCTGTCCATTCCATTTCAATGCAGCACATCGAGGATCATTCAGCTGGATTTCAAAGCCATTTGAGGTCAGTATTTAGCGACCTTTTATCAGTTTATTGTAGAATGGTTCAATTATCTCCGTTGTATTTCAATTTAAAAAAAAATCATTCTATGATGGCGAACACTGTATCCTTGTTAGGATCATGTTTAATTGAGCAGAAATATCCAAAATTTTTATCGTTTGTTTGTTTTCTTTTTTTTTTTTTTTTTTGGCTTTGATGGCATATCAACCTTTCTCGGTTATTTAATGCAAAATCCATTTTTAAACAAATGGACAGTTCTATTTCAAATAATTCAGTTTAACATAAGTACTCTTAACTTGTCAAAAAAGTTTCTATTTCAGTTTTGTCAAACAGTTCTAATTCAAGCAATTCAGTTTAATATTAAGTATAGTCTTTGTCTACATACAGTAAAATATCAAAACAGTTATATTTCAAGCTATTTATTATTGCGTAATTACAGTTTCAATGTCAAAAACTGTTATATTTCAAACAATTACGTGGTGTATTCAATAAGTTCCCATACTTTTTTTGTACAGGCATTCAAATGAACAGCTACAGCAGCAATTGGAATACACCCTACTAAAGCCAGATTGTCACAGCTGGGGAATTTCAAAAATGCACTTACACTTTAGAAGAACGATATGCCATAAAATTATGTTTTAAACTTGGAAAAAATGTCACAGAAACGTATGGAATACTTCAGACTGATTTTTGACCATCTTGCATGAATCGAGCATCAGTTTTTGAGTGGCAAAAGAGATTCAAGGAAGGTAGGGAGTATGTGGGGGATAATGAGAGGGGTAGGAGGAGAAAGGAAGACAATAAACCAGAGTCGAGTGGCCAAAGGGTTAGGGTTAGGGTTACTATGTTGAGATTTTAAGGGAGTTCAGAAATAGATTCCCTCAGGAGAGGCCAGCACTCTTCAACTCGGCTCAGCGGCATTTCCACCAGGACAATGGACTACAACTCCATCCTTGTCAAAGACTATTTGACCAATAGGGGCATCAAGACAGTTCCTCAGCCTCCCTATAATCCAGACCTTGCTTCCTGAGACTTTTGCTTATTCCCTAAGCTCACAGGCTGTCGTTATGAGACAATTGAGGAGATGAAAGAGGCTGTGACGTAGGTCATTGACACTCTCACACGAGGACTTCCATGGGGCCTTCCAGAAGTTGTTGAAACGGTAAAACGAGCGCAATACAGTCGGAGGAGATTACTTCGAAGGGGAATAGAATTTCATGTGTGTACTATCAAAAAAAGTGCCCATACGAAAAAAGTCTGGAAACTTATTTAATGATCCTCGTATATGTCAACATCAACTGTGAAGATAAGGCTCTTGGTAGCTGATTTGTATGGCAGAATTGGTGTCAAGTAACCACTGCTGAAAAAGCAAAACAATGTCAAAACTTCCCCTTGTTCAAAGTGCACAATGACTGGACATCAGAGTTGTTGAATAAAGTATTTTGGAATGATGAAACAAACTTTGAAAACTTTCAGCCAAATAAGAGAATCTATATGTGGTGCATTGTTGGTGAAAGAGCACCAACTCTCTGTATTACAAGCGCCGTAAAGCATGAAGGAGGCTATTTAATGGTGTGGGGGCCTTTACCAATAGCAAAGTAGGGATTTACACTTGGTGAAGGGCAACTTTATTCAGATTCGCAATCACAGCTTAATGCAGTATCACGCTATCCCATCTTGAACATGACTTGGGGGTCAACGATTTCTAATCATGCAAGATAATGATACAAAGTATACGAGTAATCTCTGCCTTAGGTACATTAAAAGCAAAGAGGAACAGTACTTCCTTCAACTGACCGGCGGAATCAACGGACTTAAATCCCATTGAACTTGACCGAATAATCAGAGCTAAACAAGTCACTCAGGCAGCTCATTGTAAGAAAGCCGGACAGAACTGTATTCTGTCTAGTTTCAATCTTTGGGGCAAAGTATGCCGAGAGAGGCATACCGGACATTGGCATAATGGTTAGAGTGTTCGCCAATGGCCCGGGAGACCTGTGTTCAATCCTACGTCGAGTCATACCAAAGACTCAAAAATGGTACTTGATGCTACCTTGCTTAACATTCAGCAATATAAGATGAGGATCACGGGAAAAGTTGAGCAATCTAGAGAAAGGAGTAGCGTCCTCCCCTACACCTTGGTGTAGTAGCTATCGAAAAAGGAGCCTTCGGGTCACCCCAGACTACAGTCACCAACTTTACTTATGCCGAGAATCTTTAAAGCAGAGATAGTGGTCAAAGGGATATCATTTTGATGAAGGCAATTTGAAGAATTTTTTTTTTGTTTAATCTGTATTTAATGTGGTTCAAGAAGACTTGTATTTATTATACTAAATAAAAACATTGTTGTGCTTAACCCTTTAAAGACGACAAATAAAAATATTTGAAGGTTGGCTAAATACTTTTTAATGGTATATATATATATATATATCAGTTCTGTTTTTATTGTAAAGGTTTTTATTTTATCTTAATCACCAAATATAACTGTCAGATATCTTTTCATAAAACTGCTAATAATTAAAAACTAAAAAGTGAATATTTTTTTTACGCCGAGAAAACATTTTAGTTTCTATACTGACTACACAATTTGTAATTTTGTTTTGTAGACACATCACCTCAGTTTGAAATAATAGTGTCCATTTTTGTTTGCTCGTTTGTTTGTTTGTTTGATATTCTAATCAGTTCTTGAATGGTATACACACGGATTATTTCGGCCAACATTTATATTTACAAAATAAATAAATGGTTGATTAATTAAAGATATTCTCATCTTGAAGGCGTAAACATAATAAAGAATGGTCAAAATTGGTAAAACCTGAATCTTAAATCCTAACAAATACTGGTTCGGTGCAAGACATCTGTAATTTACATTAACAGCTGGAAGCTGTGTTCTCGGTATTTTTCAAGGCTGCCACTGATAACATTCTCATAGTGACCACATGATATCGAGTGAAGGACAGTCTGGAACGAATGAAATACCGTTACAAAAAGAATAATAGTTGTTATAATTAACTTATACAAGTCTATTCAGACTTCATGAAATAAACAAAATGAAGTATCAACCAGTCGAATTCCTGACGTATTAATTAGCTTACTTGTGATATATGTATGAGAATCATGGTGAAACGCACTCTGAATTGCATTGAAGGGAAGGAACTTTTTTTTTAATCCTGTTTTCTAATTGGGTTACTAGATTACTTATTTATTATGTATATATAATAAGAAATTATAATCAAAATGCACATTGCATTCGGATATAAATAGCCGATTACGTTGTAGAGTTTTGTTTGTATGAAAATTGAAATTGATTTTTCAACTCTTTATTGAAAAGGTAGTATAATTTTGAAAAATGTTCTTCCAAGTAAGTTGAAATGTAGGGTAGATATATAGGTCTGGATGTATAGTCTCGTACTAATAGGTCTTTTTAGCTTCATCTCGTTTATATACATATATATATATATATATATATATATATATAGCAAGAATGTATGGTAGTCACTATCACACTTATTCTGACTGATGGTTATCGTATAAAGACGGCATGAAACAAGTGGTTGCAGATAAGAATCCATACTATTAGATATATATATAAAATGTAATATACATCTATGATATATATATATATATATGTGTGTGTGTGTGTAAGATACATCTATGGTTCTTACTTGATCACTTGGAGGACCAAATTTTACACTGTTATTGAGTAGTTCTCAAAATAAATAATAGAGCTTGTATGCATATATATCATCATCATCATCATCATCATATCGCGCTGGTAGCACGGATATCCCTGACCCTCTCTCGCCACTCCTCACTATCGTTCATCGCCCTAGGTAGGTCTTCAGGACAACATCCTGTATCCTCACATAGCTGCTGAATGTACGTTCGAGCTGGTCGTCCTGCTTTTGCGAGGCCATGTGTGGGGATCCATAAGAGTACATCTCTTATGAGTTCATCTCTGCTTCTCCAGCAGTGTCCTGCATGTCTGGTTCGTCTAACTTGAATAGTTTTCGTGATAGGGGGCAGGTGGCCGTACAGTTGGTGTCTTGTGGGGTGCTGCTGCCAGGACTTGTTCAGGATTGCATGCAGCATTCTTGTGTAATTGCCATCCAGTTTCTTCTCCAGCCGTTTTGTTAGCGTCCATGTAGTGCATCCATATAGCAGTATCGATGTGACCGCTGCCTGGAAGAAACTGCGTTTCATTTTATCGGTTAGGTCTGATTTCCATATAATCGATAGCCTATTGATAGCTGTCCATGCTTTCGTTAGCCTCGTTTCGATGTCCTTTTCGGTTGATTCGACGCTGCTTCCTAGGTACGTGAATTTGTCTATTAGTTTAAGTGGGGTTCCTTCTAGTGTGGAGATGTCCCCCGTTTGGTTATAGCACATATATTCCGTTTTGTGTGCATTAACATAGAGGCCTATGCTTGCTGCTGCTTGTTCCAAACTATGCAGAAGAGTTTCGGCTTGGTCAGGTGTATTTGCCAGTATCGCTATGTCATCGGCGTAGTCGGCGTCGGTAATTGTTGTTGCGGGGTATCTTCTGCTTCTTTTCTTCGTCAGTTCGAAGCCATTCTCTTTGATTTTGTCAATCAATGTTCTAAGTACGTAGTCTAGACAAATGATAAAGAGGTACGAGGCCAGCGTGTCCCCTTGTAGTACTCCTGCTACAATGTCAAAGTATTCTGTGTCCCCATCCGGTGATCGTACTTTTACTTTAGTGTTTCTATAGAGAATCGTTATTGCCGCTACGGTTTCTTTAGGTATGCCGTACGCTAGTAGGATTTGTTCCATCTTTCAAGTGATAATGATAAGTGTGTGTGTGTGTGTGTGTGTGTGTGTGTTTATATGGACTTATCTTGTTGGCTATCGAATACAATATCACCCACCCTAAACATTCAAATCTCCCTTATCAAAGCCTAAAGAAAATATATAGCTTAGAGTGATGAGGGTTTTGAGCCGATTCATTCATTTGTACATTTTATGAAAGAAATCAAATTCTTTTATTCGTGAAAGTGCTAAATGGCATCTAAAAAGTGAAAAAGAATCCATTACAAACAAAATATCTATTTCTTAAATTATTCTTCAGCTCATAACAAAATATCATTCTGTTTCTTTACATTCCTTGTAGAATGTATTATGTTAAAATATCACAATTCGAAAAATATCATTAAAACATACTAAAATATATTTACTAAGCAAAGTAGACGCTGACATTTCAGATATGCAGGTTTTTAGATCAATAAATTAATAAGCGTTTTTTTTTTAAATAATCTATCATTCGTGTAAATTATACTTTCATTTGCTTTTGAAAATATGAAACATGAAGGAGTATCACATACATGAAGTCTCTGCTATTTTTGTTAAAACCTGTTACATTCTGGTAAGTGAACACTTGTAATATTAAAGAAGGGACAAACCACGATATGAGTGGAAACAGAGATATATTCCAAGGAAAGAGTGTATACAAGAGAGAGACTATTAGTAGATAATAACATAGGATTAGTGAACGCTTGTAATATTAAATAAAAGACAAATCACGATATGAGAGGAAACAGAGATATATTCCCAGGAAAGAGTATATACAAGAGAGAGACTATTAGTAGACAATAACATAGGATTAGTGAACGCTTGTAATATTAAATAAAGGACAAACCACGATATGAGAGGAAACAGAGATATATTCCCAGGAAAGAGTATATACAATAGAGAGACTATTAGCTGACAAGAACATAGGATTAGTGAACGCTTGTAATATTAAATAAAGGACAAACCATGGTATGAGAGGAAATAGAGATATATTCCAAGGAAAAAAAGTATATACAAGAGAGAGACTATTAGTAGACAAGAACATGGGATTAATGAACGCTTGTAATATGAAATAAAGGACAAACCACGAGACTATTAGTAGACAAGAACATAGGAATAGTGAATACAGACTAAAGATATAGTCCAACGATAGTATTGGCTTCCGTTATTACGGTGGCAAGTAAGGTGAGCTATTGCAATCTCCAGTCTCCAACGCTCTAATACTATTCCTATTAGAAGCGGCTCTTCACCTTCTAGTCTGCTTTATTTCTGCGTATGATACACAGAAGGCACAAGGCCTTGAAGTTTTTGGGGAGGGGAAGGGAGCGGTCATACTTTTCTATATAAACTAAGGAGACCTAGCTAGCCACATTCGCCAACCCATTCAACAATAAAATATAAAGCCATTCGTCCATCGCCTTTTGCGCTGCAATCACCAAAAATCCCGAGATTCATGAATGATTTTATTTACATGTATGATTTATTTACAATGAATGTGATGGGAATGGGAGAAAAACCCCGAAATATATACAAAAACAAAGGAAAAATCCCCCGTTTGGTTGCCCTCCCATCCCCCCGTCTATAAAATTGGAGGCCGACTGTTTTCCGGGGCGAAAGAACCGGAAACAAGTCGGACCTACCCTAGGTGGGGTAGGGATCCTAATCTACAGGGGTAAAAAGAAATAAGGGGTCGGGCGCGGTATGGGTTAATACAAGCAGGTGATATGATTTTTATACATATGAATGTTCAAGATCTTCAGTAAACGTGGACTGGGATACGGATTGAGGTACAAAAATAATGGGGATGGGGAAGATCTTGAGAACTAACAACTAAACGACGGGGACAATGACTCACAAACATACTGCTAACTAGGTACCTGGGTACCAAAAGAAAAAGGGAACAGTTCTACTCACCAGGGGTTGGGTCCCTAATGACCCGTACCGTAGACGCCATGAGCCGGCAGAGGAGGGAAGGATGACTCCAACGTTGCTCCCTTTCGCACGACCAGGCTCGCTGCATTCACCCACCTTTTGCTGAATGTTATGCGATCCAAGCGTTTTCTGTCGCATCTGATTTTGACCCTCAGCTGATGCCGAAAATACAAAATCAGATCACGATGAGAAAAGTTTGCATCGTCATACAATCCCTTGTTTCGCGTCGTCCAAATCACCATTCTAGCTACAGCTAGGATCGCGAGAAACACCACACGCTTCTCACCCTGATACGGAGGAAGAACGTTGTCCACGACGTAACCAACGTCGAGCAGCACGAGCTGTTTGGGTTCGATGCGAGCCGTCCACTCGCCGACGTGATCCCAAAACGGGCGAACTCGCTCGCAGTAGTAGAAGGCGTGCTCAGCCGTTTCTTCCAAGCCACTGCCGCAGGGAGCGCAATCGGGCATGTCTGCCAGGCCCGCTTTGTAGTTCAAGCCGACAAGGGGCAACGCATTTCGCACAAGTCGCCAGGTGAGCGAGAACTCGGAGTTGTTCAAGAAGCTCGATCCTGGCGCCCAATTCCAATGAGAGCGAATCTCCTCCGCCGTCCAGCCGCGCCGCTCGCTGAGAGGATCAGAAGCGGAACCCACCACTAGCTCCCGATATAGTTCTTTTCGAGGCCGTGAAAGGTCACTGGACCCAAGAAGGTTACGAAGGGCCGTTCGGCACTCGCGGACAAACAGTGTTTCGCCCAAAGGCCTACGTCGACCTTCAGCCTTTGGGTCTGACTTTAGGCGAGGAAAAGTCCGACTCGCCTTCAGTCTCCACACTGCGTCCCCCGTCAAGGCTCTGCCCAAGTATGCAAGTCTTTCAGCAAGCCAGTGGCTCTCCAGATCAGGCATACCTAGACCCCCGTTGCGTGTACGTTGGATACAGACCTGCCTACGGACCATCGGCCTTGCACCCCCCCAGAGCAATCTGGAAAGGGATCGTTGCAGCGCCAACCGATTTACCTTAGGCAGAGGAAGTACAGCCAATCGGTAAAGGATCAAGGGGAAGACGTACACGGCGCACGCCTCCGCCCTGCCCTTTAAGGACAACCTCCTTGAAAGCCAGATTCCCACCTGAGCATTCACCTTGGCTTGTACTTCCGACTAATTTCGCTCCAGTTGGAGGCCGGGCCCGAACCACACCCCGAGGATGCGGACGGGTCCGTCACTCCAGCGGAACGGCCCCGGAAGAGTATTGCTACCCCTCCAAGCACCGAGCCGCAAACCTTCGCTTTTGTCAAAATTGACCTTGGCTCCTGCAATCCGCTCGTACTCGCTAACCGCCTTCTTCACAGCCTTTATATCCAGACGGCGGGATACAAACACTGTGATATCATCGGCGAACGCGGAAACCCTTGCCGTAAGAGGGCCAGCAAAAGGGACACCGCGCAGGGCCGGATTTGCCGTCCTATCCCTAAGCCTACGGAGCAGGGGCTCCAAAGCTAGGACATAGAGAAGAGGAGACAACGGGCAGCCCTGCCGGACCGACCGCTCGACCGCGAACACCGTCGAACGCCTTCCGTTCACCTGCACCACTGCCTGAGGGTTGTGGTACATCATGCTAATCCATCTGCGGAACTCCGGTTTGAATCCGGCAGTCTCCAAAACAGTCGCCAAAAACCGATGATCAACCCTATCGAAGGCCTTGGACTGATCTAAACTGATCAGCGCGGCCTCGGTGCCGTATTCTATACCATCTAGGACCTCGCGAATCAAGTGCAGATTGTCCTTGATCGATCTTCCCTTCACAGCAAAGGTCTGCTCAGAGCCGATCAGATCGCTAATGACAAGCTGTAAACGATTCGCTAAGACCCGGGCCAAAATCTTTAACTCTGTGTTAAGCAGAGTTATGGGCCTGTAATCGTCTAAACCCTCCCAAACATGCCTGCCACCTTTCTTCAGCAATGTGATCACGCCCTTGGTAACGCTACCAGGGATGGCTCCCTGGGCGAACCAATGGTTGAACATATCCGTCAGAATAGGCACAAACATGTGCGACATCCTCAAGTACACTTCGTAGGGCAAACCATCTAGTCCCGGCGACTTGTTCAGGCCGACCTGCTTCAACGCGTCACGGACTTCGCATTCAGTAACCACACCCTCGACGCTAGCCGCTTCAGCCACCCCAAGGCGGGGAAAGTCGGCAAGATAGCTACGAAACTCCCGGAGCGGGAGATCAGTACAGCGGGCAAAGCGATCCCGAAAGTGCGCCCGAAAGGCGTCACGAATCTTGCGAGCCGATCGCAGCAGTCGCCCATCCGGGGCCTTGACAGAACCGATATACCGATCGGGGAACCTTCGCACTTCTTCTTCACGCGCAGTCGCGTTCGTTTTCACAGCTTCGTTGAGAACTCTCTTTAACCTAGATCTAACTACGTATCCCTTGTAGCGCTCGCTACTCTCGCGCTCAAGGTCCCCCCTAGCTAGCTCTACGTTTAGGGAGTCCCCCCCAGCCACCGCCCGGGAAAGTCTATCGTCTATAGATTTCGCTTCCGCGGTCCTATCTAGGTTGAGCTGTCGACCGTACTTGGTAGCGAAATCTCTAATCCTATGTTTAAGAGATCCTCACCACCTTATCCCGGTAACCGCCCCCACTAACGCCCGCTGAATTAGGGATTCCAGCCGGTCCCGGAAGTCCCGTATCTCCAGTAAGGAGGTATTGAACTTCCAGTAGCCGGCCAGACTAGGCCTATTTGCTAACCGTAGACTGACTCTAACAAGTTTATGGTCAGTCCACGCTATCAAGTGGAACGTGGGACAACTAACAAAGTCAATGTCAGCTCGTCTCACTAACACTCTGTCCAAGTAGGAAGCTACTTTGGCAGAGGGCGAACTATCTAGCCACGTCCACATCTCCCGCCCTGGGTGATCCAGACGAAACCTGTCGACGAGGTCATGACGAGTCATGAGGCCGGCAAGGCTGCTTTCACACCTTCCCACACGCCTAGCTCCCCGCCCGACCTTATCTATCTTGGGATCAAGGATCGCATTCCAATCACCTATTAAAACTAGCCGCTTCGTATCGTCCAGGAACGGCGCCAACCGACGAAAAAAGGAAACCCTCTCCACAACGATATTGGGCGCATAAACCGCAACCAGACGAAACTTGAAACTTTTCACGGCAACATCGGCCACAACCAGTCGGCCCCCGTCACCTGCAAAAACAACGTCAACATCAGCATCAAGGCTGCGTCCAACTAGCAAAGAAACCCCAACGCTGGTACGGCTGCCGTATGCTGAGAAAACGTTAAAATCGCTTTCCAGCACACGACAGTCGGCACCGCAAGTGAAGTGGGTTTCCTGCACTGCAGCAACATCTACGCCGAGAGTTTTAAGTTCACCAAGCAAGCGCGTACACTTGCCCGGATCCCTCAATCCCCTCACATTCAAAGTAGCAAGGTTTAGAGCCATCAATCCCACTTACCTTACTCAGTGTCGACTACGGGCCGGAAATCCTTGGGAGTAAGGATGCCGACGGCCTGACGCAGAGATCCGGTGCCGAGCTCAGTACTTACTCGGTCGTCCCTGGTAATTCCACCGACATCCACGGGGTACCGCAATTTTAGGGACCTATAGAAGGTAGGGTGAACTAAAATCGGGACCCTGCCCGAACAAAAAGGAAGCAATTTTTTTAAACTTTGGTGGCGCAAATCCGCCAACATTGCGTCCGCTCGACTGGCCCCCTCAAGAAAGTGCCAAAGCTCTTTGGTTCGGGGTCCAGCCGAACGGACGAATGTGGTCACCATTGCGGCACTCTTAAAAAGATACGGGTTGGTGACGTCCTTGCCGTCTATTTTTTTTAGTGATGATAAGGGTTTTAAAGTTTTTTTTAAAATGTGGTCCATGTTTTGGGGCTCGAGGATGTCCTCGCAGAAATGAAAAGCGGTGAAGGCACGTCGGACTTCGTTTGAAGCCGACCGTGACCTTGGCTTGAGTTCTGTTGATGATGGTGATGCTGCTGCTGTTGGTGACTCCCTGGTCACCGATTGTGCCCGTGTAAGGAGCTTAGGGGTTGTGATGGGTGAGAGTGAAGGTGATTTTGGGGAAAGTGGGAAGTCAGAGAGGTGTGCTGGGGTATTTGGATGTTTTTGTGGGGGAGGAATAATTTGGGCTGGTCTTTCAATTTTTTTCTTTTCGCCCTTTTCTTGAGGTTGGGAGGGTGTTTGGGACTGTGTTGGTGTTTCTTGTGTTTGTCCCTTTATATGTTTTTTCTCCCCCTCCCCAGCTACTGAGTCCCCACTATCCCTTCGTCGCTTTAGGTTTATGGTGCAATCCATGGGTTCATTTTCAAGATTTTTTTCTTTATTTTTCTTTTTTGTAGATGACGATGATGATGATGATTTTGTAGATGTCGATGATGATGATGATGGTTTGGCTGTGCTTGTGGTAGGAGTACTACTAGAGTCAATTTTAGCAGTCGTGGTGATGTTTGGTTTGTTTGCAACTGTTGCTGTTGCTGGTTCTTTGATGGGGGTTTGTTTTGCTGGTTCTTTGATGGGAGTTTTTTTCTTTTTTCCCCCTTTCACTACTTGGGTCCAGCCCTCTTCTTTGTTGGGGCTGTCCCCAGGTTTATCTTTTGATGTTTCACTTGGCTCGGCCACGGTCGCCGCTTCTGCTGCTGCTGCTGCTATAATTGTCGTTGTTTTTGCTCTTGGTGTTGTTGTGGTCGGTGTTGTTTTAGTGGTCTTTTGAGGGCAGGATTTTGAGAAGTGCCCCAGCTGCTTACAATTCCAGCACTGGGGCTTCCTGCCCTCAACCACAACCGTCATATCCCTGTCCTCGTATTCTATTACATGGGGTATGGCTGTGAAGCCCCCTCTGTCCAAGCACATGGTGAAGACGTAGTCTCCGTGCGCTGTCCCGTTGGTCGACTTGGCTTTTTCTATATTCTCGATTTTGCCATACTTTATTAAGTAGGCCGCCAAGACCTCTTCATTAAGAGCAATGGGGACATTGCACACGGTGATTTTGATTCTACGCCTCCCCATGTACTCAGGCTGCAGCCGGAAATATTTAGAAGTGATATTTCCCCCGGCCAGCTTCGCCGCTTGTTCTTCTGAGGGCATTAATACGTCCCAGGTTGCAAAACTGCGTCGGCAGTAATATTTTGCTGGGATGTTCGCTGCCCTTAATAGTTCTTCGAAGGTGTCCTTTTTGATTCCAGCCAGCCTCCTGGTTCGTACGTCTGTTATTACGAAAGAAATAGTTTTGGGCTGGAATTCTTTTATAAGTTCGGGAATAGGATGAATCCTATTCCCTTCGAAATATTTTTCGTACTTTTCCCGGCATTTGGTATAATCTACCTGGGATTTTTGCGTTAATTTTTCTTTCCAGGAGGCCGGCAATGATGGCACTCTCTGGGCGGGTTGTATTGTACTGGCCGGAGAAAGTGTTGGCCATTTATTTTCCGGCTGTGAGGGGGGACTTAGGCCGTCAAAAATATCAGGCGGTGAATGCGGTGGTGAAGATGAAGATTCGGCCATAGTTGCTTATCAGGCAACTAGGCGTGATCAAACGAATGTTCTTGTCGGTGGTGAGATGTGTGTAGAAAACAGGATTCTTTGCAAAAATATTTTTCCAACAAATATCGAGTGTTGGCCCCCCTCAACAAACAAAATAACAATTGTTTGGGGGAGGGGCAGTCAACAATAATAGTTCAAAACAGTAACAAAAAATTCCAACAAATAACAATACTTTTCAAAGCAATAACAATTTTAACAATAAAACAACTTACTTTTTTAAATTGAAAAGAACTCAGACAAAAACTTTACATTCTAGTCTTCTTTATTTCTGTGTAGTGTACACAGAAGGCACAAGGCCTTGAAGTTTTTGGGGAGGGGAAGGGAGCGGTCATACTTTTCTATATAAACTAAGGAGACCTAGCTAGCCACATTTGCCGACCCATTCAACAATACAATAAATATCCATTCATCCATCGCCTTTTGCGCTACAATCACCACAATACCACATTTGCTCTATGAAGAAGTCCTACTTAAAATCCCGAGATTCATGAATGATTTTATGATTTATTTACAATGAATGTGATGGGAATGGGAGAAAAACCCCGAAATATATACAAAAACAAGGAAAAAAAACCCGTTTGGTTGCCCTCCCATCCCCCCGTCTATAAAATTGGAGGCCGACTGTTTTCCGGGGCGAAAGAACCGGAAACAAGTCGGACCTACCCTAGGTGGGGCAGGGATCCTAATCTACAGGGGTGAAAAGAAATAAGGGGTCGGGCGTGGTATGGGTTAATACAAGCAGGTGATATGATTTTTATACATATGAATGTTCAAGATCTTCAGTAAACGTGGACTGGGATACGGATTGAGGTACAAAAATAATGGGGATGGGGAAGATCTTGAGAACTAACAACTAGATGACGGGGACAATGACTCACAAACATACTGCTAACTAGGTACCTGGGTACCGAAAGAAAAAGGGAACAGTTTTACTCACCAGGGGTGGGGTCCCTAAGGACCCGTACCGTAGACGCCATGAGCCGGCAGAGGAGGGAAGGATGACTCCAACGTTGCTCCCTTTCGCACGACCAGGCTCGCTGCATTCACCCACCTTTTGCTGAATGTTATGCGATCCAAGCGTTTTCTATCGCATCTGATTTTGACCCTCAGCTGATGCCGAAAATACAAAATCAGATCACGATGAGAAAAGTTTGCATCGTCATACAATCCCTTGTTTCGCGTCGTCCAAATCACCATTCTAGCTACAGCTAGGATCGCGAGAAACACCACACGCTTCTCACCCTGATACGGAGGAAGAACGTTGTCCACGACGTAACCAACGTCGAGCAGCACGAGCTGTTTGGGTTCGATGCGAGCCGTCCACTCGCCGACGTGATCCCAAAACGGGCGAACTCGCTCGCAGTAGTAGAAGGCGTGCTCAGCCGTTTCTTCCAAGCCACTGCCGCAGCGAGCGCAATCGGGCATGTCTGCCAGGCCCGCCTTGTAGTTCAAGCCGACAAGGGGTAACGCATTTCGCACAAGTCGCCAGGTGAGCGAGAACTCGGAGTTGTTCAAGAAGCTCGATCCTGGCGCCCAATTCCAATGAGAGCGAATCTCCTCCGTCGTCCAGCCGTGCCGCTCGCTGAGAGGATCAGAAGCGGAACCCACCACTAGCTCCCGATATAGTTCTTTTCGAGGCCGTGAAAGGTCACTGGACCCAAGAAGGTTACGAAGGGCCGTTCGGCACTCGCGGACAAACAGTGTTTCGCCCAAAGGCCTACGTCGACCTTCAGCCTTTGGGTCTGACTTTAGGCGAGGAAAAGTCCGACTCGCCTTCAGTCTCCACACTGCGTCCCCCGTCAAGGCTCTGCCCAAGTATGCAAGTCTTTCAGCAAGCCAGTGGCTCTCCAGATCAGGCATACCTAGACCCCCGCTGCGTGTACGTTGGATACAGACCTGCCTACGGACCATCGGCCTTGCACCTCCCCAGAGCAATCTGGAAAGGGATCGTTGCAGCGCCAACCGATTTACCTTAGGCAGTGGAAGTACAGCCAATCGGTAAAGGATCAAGGGGAAGACGTACACGGCGCACGCCTCCGCCCTGCCCTTTAAGGACAACCTCCTTGAAAGCCAGATTCCCACCTGAGCATTCACCTTGGCTTGTATTTCCGACCAATTTCGCTCCAGTTGGAGGCCGGGCCCGAACCACACCCCGAGGATGCGGACGGGTCCGTCACTCCAGCGGAACGGCCCCGGAAGAGTATTGCTACCCCTCCAAGCACCGAGCCGCAAACCTTCGCTTTTGTCAAAATTGACCTTGGCTCCTGCAATCCGCTCGTACTCGCTAACCGCCTTCTTCACAGCCTTTATATCCAGACGGCGGGATACAAACACTGTGATATCATCGGCGAACGCGGAAACCCTTGCCGTAAGAGGGCCAGCAAAAGGGACACCGCGCAGGGCCGGATTTGCCGTCCTATCCCTAAGCCTACGGAGCAGGGGCTCCAAAGCTAGGACATAGAGAAGAGGAGACAACGGGCAGCCCTGCCGGACCGACCGCTCGACCGCGAACACCGTCGAACGCCTTCCGTTCACCTGCACCACTGCCTGAGGGTTGTGGTACATCATGCTAATCCATCTGCGGAACTCCGGTTTGAATCCGGCAGTCTCCAAAACAGTCGCCAAAAACCGATGGTCAACCCTATCGAAGGCCTTGGACTGATCTAAACTGATCAGCGCGGCCTCGGTGTCGTCTTCTATACCCTCTAGGACCTCGCGAATCAAGTGCAGGTTGTCCTGGATCGATCTTCCCTTCACAGCAAAGGTCTGCTCAGAGCCGATCAGATCGCTAATGACAAGCTGTAAACGATTCGCTAAGACCCGGGCCAAAATCTTTAACTCTGTGTTAAGCAGAGTTATGGGCCTGTAATCGTCTAAACCCTCCCAAACATGCCTGCCACCTTTCTTCAGCAATGTGATCACGCCCTTGGTAACGCTACCAGGGATGGCTCCCTGGGCGAACCAATGGTTGAACATATCCGTCAGAATAGGCACAAACATGTGCGACATCCTCAAGTACACTTCGTAGGGCAAACCATCTAGTCCCGGCGACTTGTTCAGGCCGACCTGCTTCAACGCGTCACGGACTTCGCATTCAGTAACCACACCCTCGCAGCTAGCCGCTTCAGCCACCCCAAGGCGGGGGAAGTCGGCAAGATAGCTACGAAACTCCCGGAGCGGGAGATCAGTACAGCGGGCAAAGCGATCCCGAAAGTGCGCCCGAAAGGTGTCACGAATCTCACGAGTCGATCGCAGCAGTCGCCCATCCGGGGCCTTGACAGAACCGATATACCGATCGGGGAACCTTCGCACTTCTTCTTCACGCGCAGTCGCGTTCGTTTTCACAGCTTCGTTGAGAACTCTCTTTAACCTAGATCTAACTACGTATCCCTTGTAGCGCTCGCTACTCTCGCGCTCAAGGTCCCCCCTAGCTAGCTCTACGTTTAGGGAGTCCCCCCCAGCCACCGCCCGGGAAAGTCTATCGTCTATAGATTTCGCTTCCGCGGTCCTATCTAGGTTGAGCTGTCGACCGTACTTGGTAGCGAAATCTCTAATCCTATGTTTAAGAGATCCCCACCACCTATTCCCGGTAACCGCCCCCACTAACGCC
Source organism: Sepioteuthis lessoniana (assembly GCA_963585895.1). Taxonomy (NCBI): domain Eukaryota; kingdom Metazoa; phylum Mollusca; class Cephalopoda; order Myopsida; family Loliginidae; genus Sepioteuthis; species Sepioteuthis lessoniana. The sequence goes on from CAUZXS010004100.1 coordinate 110,452, forward strand.
CGCTGAATTAGGGATTCCAGCCGGTCCCGGAAGTCCCGTATCTCCAGTAAGGAGGTATTGAACTTCCAGTAGCCGGCCAGACTAGGCCTATTTGCTAACCGTAGACTGACTCTAACAAGTTTATGGTCAGTCCACGCTATCAAGTGGAACGTGGGACAACTAACAAAATCAATGTCAGCTCGTCTCACTAACACTCTGTCCAAGTAGGAGCCTACTTTGGCAGAGGGCGAACTATCTAGCCACGTCCACATCTCCCGCCCTGGGTGATCCAGACGAAACCTGTCGACGAGGTCATGACGAGTCATGAGGCCGGCAAGGCTGCTTTCACACCTTCCCACACGCCTAGCTCCCCGCCCGACCTTATCTATCTTGGGATCAAGGATCGCATTCCAATCACCCATTAAAACTAGCCGCTTCGTATCGTCCAGGAACGGCGCCAACCGACGAAAAAAGGAAACCCTCTCCACAACGATATTGGGCGCATAAACCGCAACCAGACGAAACTTGAAACTTTTCACGGCAACATCGGCCACAACCAGTCGGCCCCCGTCACCTGCAAAAACAACGTCAACATCAGCATCAAGGCTGCGTCCAACTAGCAAAGAAACCCCAACGCTGGTACGGCTGCCGTATGCTGAGAAAACGTTAAAATCGCTTTCCAGCACACGACAGTCGGCACCGCAAGTGAAGTGGGTTTCCTGCACTGCAGCAACATCTACGCCGAGAGTTTTAAGTTCACCAAGCAAGCGCGTACACTTGCCCGGATCCCTCAATCCCCTCACATTCAAAGTAGCAAGGTTTAGAGCCATCAATCCCACTTACCTTACTCAGTGTCGACTACGGGCCGGAAATCCTTCGGAGTAAGGATGCCGACGGCCTGACGCAGGGATCCGGTGCCGAGCTCAGTACTTACTCGGTCGTCCCTGGTAATTCCACCGACATCCACGGGGTACCGCAATTTTAGGGACCTATAGAAGGTAGGGTGAACTAAAATCGGGACCCTGCCCGAACAAAAAGGAAGCAATTTTTTTAAACTTTGGTGGCGCAAATCCGCCAACATTGCGTCCGCTCGACTGGCCCCCTCAAGAAAGTGCCAAAGCTCTTTGGTTCGGGGTCCAGCCGAACGGACGAATGTGGTCACCATTGCGGCACTCTTAAAAAGATACGGGTTGGTGATGTCCTTGCCGTCTATTTTTTTAAGTGATGATAAAGGTTTTAAAGTTTTTTTTAAAATGTGGTCCATGTTTTGGGGCTCGAGGATGTCCTCGCAGAAATGAAATGCGGTGAAGGCACGTCGGACTTCGTTTGAAGCCGACCGTGACCTTGGCTTGACTTCTGTTGATGATGGTGATGCTGCTGCTGTTGGTGACTCCCTGGTCACCGATTGTGCCCGTGTAAGGAGCTTAGGGGTTCTGATTGGTGAGAGTGAAGGTGATTTTGGGGAAAGTGGGAATTCAGAGAGGTGTGCTGGGGTATTTTGATGTTTTTGTGGGGGAGGAATAATTTGGGCTGGTCTTTCAATTTTTTTCTTTTCGCCCTTTTCTTGAGGTTGGGAGGGTGTTTGGGACTGTGTTGGTGTTTCTTGTGTTTGTCCCTTTATATGTTTTTTCTCCCCCTCCCCAGCTACTGAGTCCCCACTATCCCTTCGTCGCTTTAGGTTTATGGTGCAATCCATGGGTTCATTTTCAATATTTTTTTCTTTATTTTTCTTTTTTGTAGATGACGATGATGATGATGATGATTTTGTAGATGTCGATGATGATGATGGTTTGGCTGTGCTTGTGCTAGGAGTACTACTAGAGTCAATTTTAGCAGTCGTAGTGATGTTTGGTTTGTTTGCAACTGTTGCTGTTGCTGGTTCTTTGATGGGGGTTTGTTTTGCTGGTTCTTTGATGGGGTTTTTTTTCTTTTTTCCCCCTTTCACTACTTGGGTCCAGCCCTCTTCTTTGTTGGGGCTGTCCCCAGGTTTATCTTTTGATGTTTCCTTTGGCTCGGCCATGGTCGCCGCTTCTGCTGCTGCTGCTGTAGTTGTCGTTGTTTTTGCTATTGGTGTTGTTGTGGTCGGTGTTGTTTTAGTGGTCTTTTGAGGGCAGGATTTTGAGAAGTGCCCCAGCTGCTTACAATTCCAGCACTGGGGCTTCCTGCCCTCAACCACAACCGTCATAGCCCTGTCCTCATATTCTATTACATGGGGTATGGCTGTGAAGCCCCCTCTGTCCAAGCACATGGTGAAGACGTAATCTCCGTGCGCTGTCCCGTTGGTCGACTTGGCTTTTTCTATATTCTCGATTTTGCCATACTCTATTAGGTAGGCCGCCAAGACCTCTTCATTAAGAGCAATGGGGACATTGCACACGGTGATTTTGATTCTACGCCTCCCCATGTACTCAGGCTGCAGCCGGAAATATTTAGAAGTGATATTTCCCCCGGCCAGCTTCGCCGCTTGTTCTTCTGAGGGCATTAAGACGTCCCAGGTTGCAAAACTGCGTCGGCAGTAATATTTTGCTGGGATGTTCGCTGCCCTTAATAGTTCTTCAAAAGTGTCCTTTTTGATACCAGCCAGCCTCCTGGTTCGTACTTCTGTTATTATAAAAGAAATTGTTTTGGGCTGGAATTCTTTTATCAGTTCGGGAATAGGATGAATCCTATTCCCTTCGAAATACTTTTCGTACTTTTCCCGGCATTTGGTATAATCTACCTGGGATTTTTGCGTTAATTTTTCTTTCCAGGAGGCCGGCAATGAAGGCACTCTCTGGGCGGGTTGTATTGTACTGGCCGGAGAAAGTGTTGGCCATTTATTTTCCGGCTGTGAGGGGGGACTTAGGCCGTCAAAAATATCAGGCGGTGAATGCGGTGGTGAAGATGAAGATTCGGCCATAGTTGCTTATCAGGCAACTAGGCGTGATCAAACGAATGTTCTTGTCGGTGGTGAGATGTGTGTAGAAAACAGGATTCTTTGCAAAAATATTTTTTCCAACAAATAACAAGCGTTGACCCCCCTCAACAAACAAAATAACAATTGTTTGGGGGAGGGGCAGTCAACAATAATAACAGTTCAAAACAGTAACAAGAAAATTCCAACAAATAACAATACTTTTCAAAGCAATAACAATTTTAACAATAAAACAACTTACTTTTTTAAATTGAAAAGAACTCAGACAAAAACTTTACATTCTAGTCTTCTTTATTTCTGTGTAGTGTACACAGAAGGCACAAGGCCTTGAAGTTTTTGGGGAGGGGAAGGGAGCGGTCATACTTTTCTATATAAACTAAGGAGACCTAGCTAGCCACATTCGCCGACCCATTCAACAATACAATAAATATCCATTCATCCATCGCCTTTTGCGCTGCAATCACCAAAATACCACATTTGCTCTATGAAGAAGTCCTACTTAAAATCCCGAGATTCATGAATGATTTTATGATTTATTTACAATGAATGTGATGGGAATGGGAGAAAAACCCCGAAATATATACAAAAACAAAGGAAAAATCCCCCGTTTGGTTGCCCTCCCATCCCCCCGTCTATAAAATTGGAGGCCGACTGTTTTCCGGGGCGAAAGAACCGGAAACAAGTCGGACCTACCCTAGGTGGGACAGGGATCCTAATCTACAGGGGTGAAAAGAATTTAGGGGTCGGGCGCGGTATGGGTTAATACAAGTAGGTGATATGATTTTTATACATATGAATGTTCAAGATCTTCAGTAAACGTGGACTGGGATACGGATTGAGGTACGAAAATAATGGGGATGGGGAAGATCTTGAGAACTAACAACTAGATGACGGGGACAATGACTCACAAACATACTGCTAACTAGGTACCTGGGTACCAAGAGAAAAAGGGAACGGTTCTACTCACCAGGGGTGGGGTCCCTAAGGACCCGTACCGTAGACGCCATGAGCCGGCAGAGGAGGGAAGGATGACTCCAACGTTGCTCCCTTTCGCACGACCAGGCTCGCTGCATTCACCCACCTTTTGCTGAATGTTATGCGATCCAAGCGTTTTCTATCGCATCTGATTTTGACCCTCAGCTGATGCCGAAAATACAAAATCAGATCACGATGAGAAAAGCTTGCATCGTCATACAATCCCTTGTTTCGCGTCGTCCAAATCACCATTCTAGCTACAGCTAGGATCGCGAGAAACACCACACGCTTCTCACCCTGATACGGAGGAAGAACGTTGTCCACGACGTAACCAACGTCGAGCAGCACGAGCTGTTTGGGTTCGATGCGAGCCGTCCACTCGCCGACGTGATCCCAAAACGGGCGAACTCGCTCGCAGTAGTAGAAGGCGTGCTCAGCCGTTTCTTCCAAGCCACTGCCGCAGCGAGCGCAATCGGGCATGTCTGCCAGGCCCGCCTTGTAGTTCAAGCCGACAAGGGGTAACGCATTTCGCACAAGTCGCCAGGTGAGCGAGAACTCGGAGTTGTTCAAGAAGCTCGATCCTGGCGCCCAATTCCAATGAGAGTGAATCTCCTCCGTCGTCCAGCCGTGCCGCTCGCTGAGAGGATCAGAAGCGGAACCCACCACTAGCTCCCGATATAGTTCTTTTCGAGGCCGTGAAAGGTCACTGGACCCAAGAAGGTTACGAAGGGCCGTTCGGCACTCGCGGACAAACAGTGTTTCGCCCAAAGGCCTACGTCGACCTTCAGCCTTTGGGTCTGACTTTAGGCGAGGAAAAGTCCGACTCGCCTTCAGTCTCCTCACTGCGTCCCCCGTCAAAGCTCTGCCCAGGTATGCAAGTCTTTCAGCAAGCCAGTGGCTCTCCAGATCAGGCATACCTAGACCCCCGTTGCGTGTACGTTGGATACAGACCTGCCTACGGACCATCGGCCTTGCACCTCCCCAGAGCAATCTGGAAAGGGATCGTTGCAGCGCCAACCGATTTACCTTAGGCAGAGGAAGTACAGCCAATCGGTAAAGGATCAAGGGGAAGACGTACACGGCGCACGCCTCCGCCCTGCCCTTTAAGGACAACCTCCTTGAAAGCCAGATTCCCACCTGAGCATTCACCTTGGCTTGTATTTCCGACCAGTTTCGCTCCAGTTGGAGGCCGGGCCCGAACCACACCCCGAGGATGCGGACGGGTCCGTCACTCCAGCGGAACGGCCCCGGAAGAGTATTGCTACCCCTCCAAGCACCGAGCCGCAAACCTTCGCTTTTGTCAAAATTGACCTTGGCTCCTGCAATCCGCTCGTACTCGCTAACCGCCTTCTTCACAGCCTTTATATCCAGACGGCGGGATACAAACACTGTGATATCATCGGCGAACGCGGAAACCCTTGCCGTAAGAGGGCCAGCAAAAGGGACACCGCGCAGGGCCGGATTTGCCGTCCTATCCCTAAGCCTACGGAGCAGGGGCTCCAAAGCTAGGACATAGAGAAGAGGAGACAACGGGCAGCCCTGCCGGACCGACCGCTCGACCGCGAACACCGTCGAACGCCTTCCGTTCACCTGCACCACTGCCTGAGGGTTGTGGTACATCATGCTAATCCATCTGCGGAACTCCGGTTTGAATCCGGCAGTCTCCAAAACAGTCGCCAAAAACCGATGGTCAACCCTATCGAAGGCCTTGGACTGATCTAAACTGATCAGCGCGGCCTCGGTGCCGTCTTCTATACCCTCTAGGACCTCGCGAATCAAGTGCAGGTTGTCCTGGATCGATCTTCCCTTCACAGCAAAGGTCTGCTCAGAGCCGATCAGATCGCTAATGACAAGCTGTAAACGATTCGCTAAGACCCGGGCCAAAATCTTTAACTCTGTGTTAAGCAGAGTTATGGGCCTGTAATCGTCTAAACCCTCCCAAACATGCCTGCCACCTTTCTTCAGCAATGTGATCACGCCCTTGGTAACGCTACCAGGGATGGCTCCCTGGGCGAACCAATGGTTGAACATATCCGTCAGAATAGGCACAAACATGTGCGACATCCTCAAGTACACTTCGTAGGGCAAACCATCTAGTCCCGGCGACTTGTTGAGGCCGACCTGCTTCAACGCGTCACGGACTTCGCATTCAGTAACCACACCCTCGCAGCTAGCCGCTTCAGCCACCCCAAGGTGGGGAAAGTCGGCAAGATAGCTACGAAACTCCCGGAGCGGGAGATCAGTACAGCGGGCAAAGCGATCCCGAAAGTGCGCCCGAAAGGCGTCACGAATCTCGCGAGCCGATCGCAGCAGTCGCCCATCCGGGGCCTTGACAGAACCGATATACCGATCGGGGAACCTTCGCACTTCTTCTTCACGCGCAGTCGCGTTCGTTTTCACAGCTTCGTTGAGAACTCTCTTTAACCTAGATCTAACTACGTATCCCTTGTAGCGCTCGCTACTCTCGCGCTCAAGGTCCCCCCTAGCTAGCTCTACGTTTAGGGAGTCCCCCCCAGCCACCGCCCGGGAAAGTCTATCGTCTATAGATTTCGCTTCCTTGGTCCTATCTAGGTTGAGCTGTTGACCGTACTTGGTAGCGAAATCTCTAATCCTATGTTTAAGAGATCCCCACCACCTATTCCCGGTAACCGCCCCCACTAACGCCCGCTGAATTAGGGATTCCAACCGGTCCCGGAAGTCCCGTACCTCCAGTAAGGAGGTATTGAACTTCCAGTAGCCGGCCAGACTAGGCCTATTTGCTAACCGTAGACTGACTCTAACAAGTTTATGGTCAGTCCACGCTATCAAGTGGAACGTGGGACAACTAACAAAATCAATGTCAGCTCGTCTCACTAACACTCTGTCCAAGTAGGAGCCTACTTTGGCAGAGGGCGAACTATCTAGCCACGTCCACATCTCCCGCCCTGGGTGATCCAGACGAAACCTGTCGACGAGGTCATGACGAGTCATGAGGCCGGCAAGGCTGCTTTCACACCTTCCCACACGCCTAGCTCCCCGCCCGACCTTATCTATCTTGGGATCAAGGATCGCATTCCAATCACCCATTAAAACTAGCCGCTTCGTATCGTCCAGGAACGGCGCCAACCGACGAAAAAAGGAAACCCTCTCCACAACGATATTGGGCGCATAAACCGCAACCAGACGAAACTTGAAACTTTTCACGGCAACATCGGCCACAACCAGTCGGCCCCCGTCACCTGCAAAAACAACGTCAACATCAGCATCAAGGCTGCGTCCAACTAGCAAAGAAACCCCAACGCTGGTACGGCTGCCGTATGCTGAGAAAACGTTAAAATCGCTTTCCAGCACACGACAGTCGGCACCGCAAGTGAAGTGGGTTTCCTGCACTGCAGCAACATCTACGCCGAGAGTTTTAAGTTCACCAAGCAAGCGCGTACACTTGCCCGGATCCCTCAATCCCCTCACATTCAAAGTAGCAAGGTTTAGAGCCATCAATCCCACTTACCTTACTCAGTGTCGACTACGGGCCGGAAATCCTTCGGAGTAAGGATGCCGACGGCCTGACGCAGGGATCCGGTGCCGAGCTCAGTACTTACTCGGTCGTCCCTGGTAATTCCACCGACATCCACGGGGTACCGCAATTTTAGGGACCTATAGAAGGTAGGGTGAACTAAAATCGGGACCCTGCCCGAACAAAAAGGAAGCAATTTTTTTAAACTTTGGTGGCGCAAATCCGCCAACATTGCGTCCGCTCGACTGGCCCCCTCAAGAAAGTGCCAAAGCTCTTTGGTTCGGGGTCCAGCCGAACGGACGAATGTGGTCACCATTGCGGCACTCTTAAAAAGATACGGGTTGGTGATGTCCTTGCCGTCTATTTTTTTAAGTGATGATAAAGGTTTTAAAGTTTTTTTTAAAATGTGGTCCATGTTTTGGGGCTCGAGGATGTCCTCGCAGAAATGAAATGCGGTGAAGGCACGTCGGACTTCGTTTGAAGCCGACCGTGACCTTGGCTTGACTTCTGTTGATGATGGTGATGCTGCTGCTGTTGGTGACTCCCTGGTCACCGATTGTGCCCGTGTAAGGAGCTTAGGGGTTCTGATTGGTGAGAGTGAAGGTGATTTTGGGGAAAGTGGGAATTCAGAGAGGTGTGCTGGGGTATTTTGATGTTTTTGTGGGGGAGGAATAATTTGGGCTGGTCTTTCAATTTTTTTCTTTTCGCCCTTTTCTTGAGGTTGGGAGGGTGTTTGGGACTGTGTTGGTGTTTCTTGTGTTTGTCCCTTTATATGTTTTTTCTCCCCCTCCCCAGCTACTGAGTCCCCACTATCCCTTCGTCGCTTTAGGTTTATGGTGCAATCCATGGGTTCATTTTCAATATTTTTTTCTTTATTTTTCTTTTTTGTAGATGACGATGATGATGATGATGATTTTGTAGATGTCGATGATGATGATGGTTTGGCTGTGCTTGTGCTAGGAGTACTACTAGAGTCAATTTTAGCAGTCGTAGTGATGTTTGGTTTGTTTGCAACTGTTGCTGTTGCTGGTTCTTTGATGGGGGTTTGTTTTGCTGGTTCTTTGATGGGGTTTTTTTTCTTTTTTCCCCCTTTCACTACTTGGGTCCAGCCCTCTTCTTTGTTGGGGCTGTCCCCAGGTTTATCTTTTGATGTTTCCTTTGGCTCGGCCATGGTCGCCGCTTCTGCTGCTGCTGCTGTAGTTGTCGTTGTTTTTGCTATTGGTGTTGTTGTGGTCGGTGTTGTTTTAGTGGTCTTTTGAGGGCAGGATTTTGAGAAGTGCCCCAGCTGCTTACAATTCCAGCACTGGGGCTTCCTGCCCTCAACCACAACCGTCATAGCCCTGTCCTCATATTCTATTACATGGGGTATGGCTGTGAAGCCCCCTCTGTCCAAGCACATGGTGAAGACGTAATCTCCGTGCGCTGTCCCGTTGGTCGACTTGGCTTTTTCTATATTCTCGATTTTGCCATACTCTATTAGGTAGGCCGCCAAGACCTCTTCATTAAGAGCAATGGGGACATTGCACACGGTGATTTTGATTCTACGCCTCCCCATGTACTCAGGCTGCAGCCGGAAATATTTAGAAGTGATATTTCCCCCGGCCAGCTTCGCCGCTTGTTCTTCTGAGGGCATTAAGACGTCCCAGGTTGCAAAACTGCGTCGGCAGTAATATTTTGCTGGGATGTTCGCTGCCCTTAATAGTTCTTCAAAAGTGTCCTTTTTGATACCAGCCAGCCTCCTGGTTCGTACTTCTGTTATTATAAAAGAAATTGTTTTGGGCTGGAATTCTTTTATCAGTTCGGGAATAGGATGAATCCTATTCCCTTCGAAATACTTTTCGTACTTTTCCCGGCATTTGGTATAATCTACCTGGGATTTTTGCGTTAATTTTTCTTTCCAGGAGGCCGGCAATGAAGGCACTCTCTGGGCGGGTTGTATTGTACTGGCCGGAGAAAGTGTTGGCCATTTATTTTCCGGCTGTGAGGGGGGACTTAGGCCGTCAAAAATATCAGGCGGTGAATGCGGTGGTGAAGATGAAGATTCGGCCATAGTTGCTTATCAGGCAACTAGGCGTGATCAAACGAATGTTCTTGTCGGTGGTGAGATGTGTGTAGAAAACAGGATTCTTTGCAAAAATATTTTTTCCAACAAATAACAAGCGTTGACCCCCCTCAACAAACAAAATAACAATTGTTTGGGGGAGGGGCAGTCAACAATAATAACAGTTCAAAACAGTAACAAGAAAATTCCAACAAATAACAATACTTTTCAAAGCAATAACAATTTTAACAATAAAACAACTTACTTTTTTAAATTGAAAAGAACTCAGACAAAAACTTTACATTCTAGTCTTCTTTATTTCTGTGTAGTGTACACAGAAGGCACAAGGCCTTGAAGTTTTTGGGGAGGGGAAGGGAGCGGTCATACTTTTCTATATAAACTAAGGAGACCTAGCTAGCCACATTCGCCGACCCATTCAACAATACAATAAATATCCATTCATCCATCGCCTTTTGCGCTGCAATCACCAAAATACCACATTTGCTCTATGAAGAAGTCCTACTTAAAATCCCGAGATTCATGAATGATTTTATGATTTATTTACAATGAATGTGATGGGAATGGGAGAAAAACCCCGAAATATATACAAAAACAAAGGAAAAATCCCCCGTTTGGTTGCCCTCCCATCCCCCCGTCTATAAAATTGGAGGCCGACTGTTTTCCGGGGCGAAAGAACCGGAAACAAGTCGGACCTACCCTAGGTGGGACAGGGATCCTAATCTACAGGGGTGAAAAGAATTTAGGGGTCGGGCGCGGTATGGGTTAATACAAGTAGGTGATATGATTTTTATACATATGAATGTTCAAGATCTTCAGTAAACGTGGACTGGGATACGGATTGAGGTACGAAAATAATGGGGATGGGGAAGATCTTGAGAACTAACAACTAGATGACGGGGACAATGACTCACAAACATACTGCTAACTAGGTACCTGGGTACCAAGAGAAAAAGGGAACGGTTCTACTCACCAGGGGTGGGGTCCCTAAGGACCCGTACCGTAGACGCCATGAGCCGGCAGAGGAGGGAAGGATGACTCCAACGTTGCTCCCTTTCGCACGACCAGGCTCGCTGCATTCACCCACCTTTTGCTGAATGTTATGCGATCCAAGCGTTTTCTATCGCATCTGATTTTGACCCTCAGCTGATGCCGAAAATACAAAATCAGATCACGATGAGAAAAGCTTGCATCGTCATACAATCCCTTGTTTCGCGTCGTCCAAATCACCATTCTAGCTACAGCTAGGATCGCGAGAAACACCACACGCTTCTCACCCTGATACGGAGGAAGAACGTTGTCCACGACGTAACCAACGTCGAGCAGCACGAGCTGTTTGGGTTCGATGCGAGCCGTCCACTCGCCGACGTGATCCCAAAACGGGCGAACTCGCTCGCAGTAGTAGAAGGCGTGCTCAGCCGTTTCTTCCAAGCCACTGCCGCAGCGAGCGCAATCGGGCATGTCTGCCAGGCCCGCCTTGTAGTTCAAGCCGACAAGGGGTAACGCATTTCGCACAAGTCGCCAGGTGAGCGAGAACTCGGAGTTGTTCAAGAAGCTCGATCCTGGCGCCCAATTCCAATGAGAGTGAATCTCCTCCGTCGTCCAGCCGTGCCGCTCGCTGAGAGGATCAGAAGCGGAACCCACCACTAGCTCCCGATATAGTTCTTTTCGAGGCCGTGAAAGGTCACTGGACCCAAGAAGGTTACGAAGGGCCGTTCGGCACTCGCGGACAAACAGTGTTTCGCCCAAAGGCCTACGTCGACCTTCAGCCTTTGGGTCTGACTTTAGGCGAGGAAAAGTCCGACTCGCCTTCAGTCTCCTCACTGCGTCCCCCGTCAAAGCTCTGCCCAGGTATGCAAGTCTTTCAGCAAGCCAGTGGCTCTCCAGATCAGGCATACCTAGACCCCCGTTGCGTGTACGTTGGATACAGACCTGCCTACGGACCATCGGCCTTGCACCTCCCCAGAGCAATCTGGAAAGGGATCGTTGCAGCGCCAACCGATTTACCTTAGGCAGAGGAAGTACAGCCAATCGGTAAAGGATCAAGGGGAAGACGTACACGGCGCACGCCTCCGCCCTGCCCTTTAAGGACAACCTCCTTGAAAGCCAGATTCCCACCTGAGCATTCACCTTGGCTTGTATTTCCGACCAGTTTCGCTCCAGTTGGAGGCCGGGCCCGAACCACACCCCGAGGATGCGGACGGGTCCGTCACTCCAGCGGAACGGCCCCGGAAGAGTATTGCTACCCCTCCAAGCACCGAGCCGCAAACCTTCGCTTTTGTCAAAATTGACCTTGGCTCCTGCAATCCGCTCGTACTCGCTAACCGCCTTCTTCACAGCCTTTATATCCAGACGGCGGGATACAAACACTGTGATATCATCGGCGAACGCGGAAACCCTTGCCGTAAGAGGGCCAGCAAAAGGGACACCGCGCAGGGCCGGATTTGCCGTCCTATCCCTAAGCCTACGGAGCAGGGGCTCCAAAGCTAGGACATAGAGAAGAGGAGACAACGGGCAGCCCTGCCGGACCGACCGCTCGACCGCGAACACCGTCGAACGCCTTCCGTTCACCTGCACCACTGCCTGAGGGTTGTGGTACATCATGCTAATCCATCTGCGGAACTCCGGTTTGAATCCGGCAGTCTCCAAAACAGTCGCCAAAAACCGATGGTCAACCCTATCGAAGGCCTTGGACTGATCTAAACTGATCAGCGCGGCCTCGGTGCCGTCTTCTATACCCTCTAGGACCTCGCGAATCAAGTGCAGGTTGTCCTGGATCGATCTTCCCTTCACAGCAAAGGTCTGCTCAGAGCCGATCAGATCGCTAATGACAAGCTGTAAACGATTCGCTAAGACCCGGGCCAAAATCTTTAACTCTGTGTTAAGCAGAGTTATGGGCCTGTAATCGTCTAAACCCTCCCAAACATGCCTGCCACCTTTCTTCAGCAATGTGATCACGCCCTTGGTAACGCTACCAGGGATGGCTCCCTGGGCGAACCAATGGTTGAACATATCCGTCAGAATAGGCACAAACATGTGCGACATCCTCAAGTACACTTCGTAGGGCAAACCATCTAGTCCCGGCGACTTGTTGAGGCCGACCTGCTTCAACGCGTCACGGACTTCGCATTCAGTAACCACACCCTCGCAGCTAGCCGCTTCAGCCACCCCAAGGTGGGGAAAGTCGGCAAGATAGCTACGAAACTCCCGGAGCGGGAGATCAGTACAGCGGGCAAAGCGATCCCGAAAGTGCGCCCGAAAGGCGTCACGAATCTCGCGAGCCGATCGCAGCAGTCGCCCATCCGGGGCCTTGACAGAACCGATATACCGATCGGGGAACCTTCGCACTTCTTCTTCACGCGCAGTCGCGTTCGTTTTCACAGCTTCGTTGAGAACTCTCTTTAACCTAGATCTAACTACGTATCCCTTGTAGCGCTCGCTACTCTCGCGCTCAAGGTCCCCCCTAGCTAGCTCTACGTTTAGGGAGTCCCCCCCAGCCACCGCCCGGGAAAGTCTATCGTCTATAGATTTCGCTTCCTTGGTCCTATCTAGGTTGAGCTGTTGACCGTACTTGGTAGCGAAATCTCTAATCCTATGTTTAAGAGATCCCCACCACCTATTCCCGGTAACCGCCCCCACTAACGCCCGCTGAATTAGGGATTCCAACCGGTCCCGGAAGTCCCGTACCTCCAGTAAGGAGGTATTGAACTTCCAGTAGCCGGCCAGACTAGGCCTATTTGCTAACCGTAGACTGACTCTAACAAGTTTATGGTCAGTCCACGCTATCAAGTGGAACGTGGGACAACTAACAAAATCAATGTCAGCTCGTCTCACTAACACTCTGTCCAAGTAGGAGCCTACTTTGGCAGAGGGCGAACTATCTAGCCACGTCCACATCTCCCGCCCTGGGTGATCCAGACGAAACCTGTCGACGAGGTCATGACGAGTCATGAGGCCGGCAAGGCTGCTTTCACACCTTCCCACACGCCTAGCTCCCCGCCCGACCTTATCTATCTTGGGATCAAGGATCGCATTCCAATCACCCATTAAAACTAGCCGCTTCGTATCGTCCAGGAACGGCGCCAACCGACGAAAAAAGGAAACCCTCTCCACAACGATATTGGGCGCATAAACCGCAACCAGACGAAACTTGAAACTTTTCACGGCAACATCGGCCACAACCAGTCGGCCCCCGTCACCTGCAAAAACAACGTCAACATCAGCATCAAGGCTGCGTCCAACTAGCAAAGAAACCCCAACGCTGGTACGGCTGCCGTATGCTGAGAAAACGTTAAAATCGCTTTCCAGCACACGACAGTCGGCACCGCAAGTGAAGTGGGTTTCCTGCACTGCAGCAACATCTACGCCGAGAGTTTTAAGTTCACCAAGCAAGCGCGTACACTTGCCCGGATCCCTCAATCCCCTCACATTCAAAGTAGCAAGGTTTAGAGCCATCAATCCCACTTACCTTACTCAGTGTCGACTACGGGCCGGAAATCCTTCGGAGTAAGGATGCCGACGGCCTGACGCAGGGATCCGGTGCCGAGCTCAGTACTTACTCGGTCGTCCCTGGTAATTCCACCGACATCCACGGGGTACCGCAATTTTAGGGACCTATAGAAGGTAGGGTGAACTAAAATCGGGACCCTGCCCGAACAAAAAGGAAGCAATTTTTTTAAACTTTGGTGGCGCAAATCCGCCAACATTGCGTCCGCTCGACTGGCCCCCTCAAGAAAGTGCCAAAGCTCTTTGGTTCGGGGTCCAGCCGAACGGACGAATGTGGTCACCATTGCGGCACTCTTAAAAAGATACGGGTTGGTGATGTCCTTGCCGTCTATTTTTTTAAGTGATGATAAAGGTTTTAAAGTTTTTTTTAAAATGTGGTCCATGTTTTGGGGCTCGAGGATGTCCTCGCAGAAATGAAATGCGGTGAAGGCACGTCGGACTTCGTTTGAAGCCGACCGTGACCTTGGCTTGACTTCTGTTGATGATGGTGATGCTGCTGCTGTTGGTGACTCCCTGGTCACCGATTGTGCCCGTGTAAGGAGCTTAGGGGTTCTGATTGGTGAGAGTGAAGGTGATTTTGGGGAAAGTGGGAATTCAGAGAGGTGTGCTGGGGTATTTTGATGTTTTTGTGGGGGAGGAATAATTTGGGCTGGTCTTTCAATTTTTTTCTTTTCGCCCTTTTCTTGAGGTTGGGAGGGTGTTTGGGACTGTGTTGGTGTTTCTTGTGTTTGTCCCTTTATATGTTTTTTCTCCCCCTCCCCAGCTACTGAGTCCCCACTATCCCTTCGTCGCTTTAGGTTTATGGTGCAATCCATGGGTTCATTTTCAATATTTTTTTCTTTATTTTTCTTTTTTGTAGATGACGATGATG